>CAUYPK010101688.1:0-18720 GCA_963574355.1 Loris lydekkerianus | reverse complement strand
GCAGACGCCCAGAAAACCCTAAACCACAAGATGGCAAAGAGACAAAAGCAGCCGATCCACCAGCTGAGAATTTGTCCGGTCCTGAGGCTGAGCAGGGCAGGGCTGAGTAAATGCCGGCTTACCATCTCTACCATCATCCGGTTTAGTCATCCAACAAGAAGAATCGAATATGAAATTCCAGCAATAAGAAATGAGCAAAAGATTGGAGCTGAAGACCTTAAGTGCTTGCTTTTGCCCAATAACCAGATAACTAGAACTATCTGCATTATCTATGCAGCATGGGGTTTTTAATATTTTTACCTAAAGAAGTCTTTTTTGGTAATAACAAACGTGTTTTTTAAAAAAGCCTGGTTTTTCTCAATAACGCCTTTAAAGGTTTTTAAATTGTTTCATATCTGGTCAAGTTGAGATTTTTAAGAACTTCATTTTTAATTTGTAATAAAAGTTCACAACTTGATTTTTTCAAAAAGGTCAACAAACTGCAAGCACCTGTTAATAAAGGTCTTAAATAATGGAAAAAAAAAAAAAAAACTACAGAGAAAGAAGTAGGCAATGTCCTAAGTGCCATGTAGGAACCCACCAAAGAAACTGCTGAGGGTGCAGCCTGTTGGTAAGAGGAGCACTGAGTTCAATCAGAGACATGGTTATTGGAAGAGGAAATGTAATGTGTTGCACATTGTATTTAGAATCACTGGTTTCTAGAAGAGAGCCAACTTGGATGGACAGCACCTGTTCTAAGAAAACCCTAAACATGGAAGGCAGTTTCTCAGAGTAGTGTCAGAAGCAAATAGCGTACTGCTCTTCCCATCTTTTGAGAGGCATTTTTTGTGTGTGTGGGAGGAAGCAAAAACTTGTATTTTGTAGTTTCTGTGAACTAACAGGATAAGACAGTGATTATGAGGTAGCTACAGGGAATACGAGGGGCTGCTCTCTCAGACACAGATCCGGCTTGGTGGTGAACTGGTGATTCTGAGTAAGGAAGCCAACAGCTATGAATGGAAAAAATAGATGAGTATTGAGGAAGGGGCTGTAGGATATATGAATGGGCATTGTGAAGAGGGAGAAAACAAGATAGAGAAGAAAAGGGTGCAAGGAAAAAAAATAATTTTTAAAAAGAGCAAGCACGCAGGGAGAAGAACAAATGATAAACAATGGATGGAGCTAGGGTAAGATAGAAGAGGGAGATAAGTAGTTCTAATACATTGGCATCAATCATATTTTAGACAGTGGGTCATATGATAGAAACCATACAAAGTGCAGTGGCTCATTCCTGTAATTCTAGCATTTGGGAGGCTGAGGCGGGTGGATAGCCTAAGCTCACAGGTTCAAGACCAGCCAGGCACCTGTAGTCCCAGCTACTTGGGAGGCTGAGGCAAGACAATCGCTTGAGACCAGGAGTTGGAGGTTGCTGTGAGCTATGATGCCACAGATGACAAAGTGAAACTCTGGCTCAAAAAAAAAGAGGGGCGGTGCCTGTGGCTCAGCTGGTGGGATGAAGGCCCCATATGCCAAGGGTGGTGGGTTCAAACCCAGCCCCAGCTGAACTGCAACAAGAAAGTAGCTGGGTGTTGTGGTGGGCGCCTGTAGTCCCAGCTACTCAGAAGGCTGAGGCAAAGGAATCACCTGAGCCCAGGAGTTGGAGCTTGCTGTGAGCTGTGACACCATATTGAGGGCAATAAAGTGAGACTCTGTCTCTAAAAAAAAAAAAAAGAAGAAAGAAAAGAAAGAAACCACACAAAGGTGAATAGATAAGGTCATGGTCCCAAGGTGCTTCAAGTTTTATGTCCACAGCACACATTATTTATATTATTAATAAAATGTCCACACTCTTAATCCGAGAATAAAATGCTTTCATTATAATCTAATCACAAAGTCTGTCAACAGCAAAAACACAATTGGGAATTCTGAAATGCTTCAAAATAAACTGTTCTCTTCTTAGTAGTATCACAGGGAGTTAAGCTGATATTTTAAAAGAATAGCTATCTCTCACTTTCTTACTCCAATCCTCTATAACAATGCTTTTCAGTCTTTTATCTCTCACAGCACACTTGAACCTATAGTTAAACTTCCATGGCACACTTAAATTATGTAAAAAAAAAAAAAAAACCCAAAACATACATATATATATATTTATATATATACTTACTGTGCTTTGAACTTCTTCATAAATAATTTAGTGATCTTTAAAATTTTTCACAGCACACTTAAGATCCTCCCAAGGCACATCAGTGTGGTAGGACTCTATAGCAAGGTTTCTCAACCTTAGTTCTCTGTTGACACTTGGAGCCAGATAATTCGTTGTGAGGGGCTGTCCTTTGCATTATAGGATAGTAGTCCTCTACCCACTAGATGTCACTAGTACTTCCCACTTGTGACAACCAAAAATGTCTCCAGACAACTTTGGGAGCAAATGTCTGTTCCCTAAAGGGCAAAATTACCTCTAGTTGAGAACAACTACTCTATAGAAAAATTATCTGATTTTTTTGATTGCTCCATATCATATACATACATGCTGCATGTGACCAGCACTCCTGGACCCTTTTTCTACCCCAGAAAATGATTCCCAGAGTACTTAAAATCTATGCAGCAATCATGTGAAAATGCAGTCTACTTTAAAAAGCCTTACCTCCAGCCGGGTGTTGTGGCGGGCACCTGTAGTCTCAGCTACTAGGGAGGCTGAGGCAAGAGAATCGCCTAAGCCCAAGAGCTGGAGGTTGCTGTGAGCTGTGATGCCCCGACACTCTACCAAGGGCAACAAAATGAGACTCTGTCTCTAAAAAAAAAAAAAAAAAAGCCTTACCCCATCTACTAGTAAGGACTAAAGGAATTTGTCTTCAAAAGTGACTTTCATAAAGAGTTTACACTGCATTTTTGCAGGCATCTCTTTCCCTCCATGTTATATGGGGCTACTTTCTCCTTTGCCCCTTGACCCAACTAGGAATTTAGATACTCTATCCTTGTTCTAAATCTGTGCTGTCCAACATAGTAGCCCCTAAGTACATGCGACTGCAACTAAGGAACTAAATTTTTTATTTTATTTAATTTTAATTAAATTAAAAAACTGATAATCAATTTAGTTACTGTTAAAACCTTTATATATAGGTCGGGTGCAGGGGCTCACACCTGTAATCCTAGCACTCTGGGAGGTGGAGGTGGGTGGACTGCCTGAGCTCTTGAGCTAGTGTGAGCCAGAGGGAGACCTTGTCTCTAAAAAAGAGCCAGGTGTTGTGGCAGGAGCCTGTAATCCCAGCCACTTAGGAGGAGGAGACAAGAGAATTGCTTGAGCCCAAGAGTTTGAGGTTGCTGTGACCTATGACACCAGGGCACTCTACTTAGGGTGACAAGGTAAGACTCTGTCTTAAAAAACAAAACAAAATAAAACAACGAAAACCTTTACATATGTTTAGAATAATCTGGGTGTGTGAATCTACTTTTTCCATTTTAAGCTTTATATAATCTCAGTATTTTCAGTGAAATTTTAAAATCTGAATTGAGATGTATAGTAAGTATAAACACCAGCTTTCAAAGATATTATGAAAAAATGAATGCAAAATTTTCATTAACAATTTTTACATGGAGTAGATGTTGAGGTTATACTATTTTGGATATATTAGTTTAAATGAAATATATTACAATTAATTTCATCTTTTAGAAATTTTACAATTATAAAGGCATATCCCATTATATTCCAGTTATTTATTATAACTGACCAAGATTCTCACCCTCAAGGTAGGTCCCATTCTCTATGTTTCAAACATCACTTCTATTAGACTAAGTTCTATGATGTCAAGAACATTTTACCATTTTTAATTTATTTATTCAACATGATTTATTGAATATATGCTGTGTGTCATGCCTCTATTCTAGGCCCTGGGGATATACTAGGGAATAAGATAAATAAGGTCCCTGCTGTTGTAAGCCCACATTACAGTAAAGGGAAACAAATAAGACAAATAACAAATAGAGTTAAGTGGTATGCAGAACATAATAAGGAACTGAAAAAGAGTAATAAAATGACTAATATGAATGGTTAGAAAAGGCTTTTCTGGGGAGTATACATTCTAACTGAAATACAAATGTCCAACCTTAGGAAATTCTGCAGAAGATAGTTCCATTAAAAGGGAACACCTAATGCAAAGTCTTTAACGGGAATGAATCTGGTGTGTTCCAAGAACGAAAACAAGGCTCTGTATTTAAAGCAGTGAATTAAGGGGAAACTGGCATAAGATTAGGTCAGAGAGGTGAACAGGGGCCAGGTTGTGTATTCTAATAATGATGGGGCATCACTGGAAGGGAGTAGCACGATCTAATTTTTGTTTTTAAAGATCATTCTGGCTCTTTAAAGAAGCAAATACTATGTCATAAGCAGAATCCAGGAGACCAGTCAAGAGACTACAACAGTAACCCAAGTGAGAAAAAAGTGATGGCTTGGACCATGGGTTTGCAGTGGATATGAAAAGAGATAAACAGATTTAAGGTACATTTTGGAGATAAAGCCAGAGCAAACTGCTGATTGTTATAGACTCCTAAATTCTCACATGAAAAGATGTTTATGTATTAGGTTAAACAAACCTAATTGCTCTTTTTGTGGGTCAAAACCAGTCAAATAAGGGAGGGTGTGGGGGAAGGAAAGAGCACAGAGAGGGAAGGAGGGAGGGGGTGAAGGAAGGGAAGAGCACAGAGAGGGAAGGAGGGAGGGGGTGGGGGGGTCACAGAGTGTGACATCCCTTTTCAGGGTGGGACACAATTATAAGAGGGACTTTACCTAATAAATGCAATCAATGTAACCTGGTTCTTTGTATCCTCAATGAATCCCCAACAATAAAAACAACAACAACAAACAAAAATAGACAAATACCAGCAATTCCAAATGATTTAACCCTAACAGAACAAAATAAGGACACAAGTGTGGCTCAGCACCTGTAGCTCAAGCAGCTAGCCATATACACTGGAGCTGGCGGGTTCGAATCTGGCACGGGCCCACCAAACAACAATGACAACTATAGCCAAAAAAAAAAAGTAGCCGGGCGTTGTGGCAGGCCCCTGTAGTCCTAGCTGCTTGGGAGGCTGAGGCAAGAGGATCGCTTGAGCCCAAGAGTTTGAGGTTGCTGTGAGCTGTGACGCCACGGCACTCTACCAAGGGTGACAGCTTGAGACTCTGTCTCAAAAAAATAAATAAATAAGGACAAGTAGTATCTAGAGAGGAATGGGACAGAAAGGACTTTGAGGTGGGCTTACTTAATTTATTAAAATGAAAATTTGTATTATTTTCTTCTCCTTAAAACTCTCTGTAGAAGGCATCCTTGTTAAAGAACCTGTCTAAAGGCAATTGCCAACAAACTCGATAAGATTCAGAACACCGCTATAATAACGTGTTTCTAGTCAAACTTACACTTCCCTCTGGATAGTACGTTTCCTAAACTTAGCAGCAATAGAGAACAGAGGTTAAGAGAAGAATGCCTCGGTATGAATCCTGTTCTGCCAGTTACTAGTTACATGATCTTGGCTAAATCATTTACTCTCTCTGTGCCTCATGTTCCCCGTCAGTAGAACAATATTACAATGGTGTCTACCTCTTAAAGTACGGATGATATGAGTTACCCAATATAAAGGGTTTAGAAGAGTGCCTGGCACATAATAAGTGTTATAAGTCTTAACCTCTACTAATAGTGCTGTTTGTAAGCATTAAATTCTGCATTTTCTTCCTCTCAAAGCTGCTAAATTAGTTAACTGGCATTTGATTATCATGAACTCGGAGGCACTGTTATATTTTTAAATAACATCCATAATCTTAACAATTGCCATAATTTTGAACTGCTCCCTAATAGCTACTCCATTCCTAACCCCATCGGTGCAGACTGTCCAACGGTGGAAAACACCATCCAATCTCGCGCTCCTTCCGACACTGACCTTCCAGACATTCACTCCAGTCAGTTTTCAGTCTCTAGCCCGGGGCTCAGCTCACAAAGCGCTTTAGGCGGTTGCTCCGGAACCGTTAGCAACCGGAAGTAGCTAGGGGTCGCGAGAGGAAAGAAAAAGGGGGCCGACCTTTCCCAGCTCCTGAAACACTAGGGTTCCGGCCTGGAAAGAGGCCCTAAGGGTCCCAAATGGCGAAAGAGGGGACCATTTGTGTTGACCCGGAAATACACTGTCCGACAGCTGGTTTGGGCCGTGTTCATGGCCGCTAGGCGCTTCCGGCAAAGTAAGGTTTTCACGGACCCTCGGAAGTCTTTGGAATGGCATCTGCGGGTGGACCTGCATCTGCCATGGTCTTCAGCTTCCCATCCCGGCCCTGTCTGCAGTTGTGGACCCCAACCTGCGACTTTGAACGTGGGGTCCAGGAGGCCCAGGCACCTAGCAGTTCTCCGAGGTGAGGAGCGCTCTTACAGAGCTGCCGCTTCAAGGAGAGACCTCGGCCGGCTCCTGCCGGGGAAAGAAGGGTTTTACTGTTTTAGTCTACTCCGGCTTGCAGGCACTTGTTTCCCAGGAGAGGGTGGGCCGGGACGTTTCTGACCTTGTCTCAGACTGGGGAGGGGCGCCGAGGAGCATTCATCTATTTGCATCTTGTGGTTGCAGAGTGTACTTGTTCACTGATGTAACTGATCCTTAGGGGGAAATGAGGACCCAAAGCAAAATGGTTGAAAAGTGCTGGCGCTAGAATCTTTTAAATCTGCGTTCAAATTCAGAATCCACTTTCCAGAGAAGACCGAGGGCAATTTCTTAAACCTCTCCAAGCCTCAGTTTCTTCGTTTATGTATCGGTTTAATAACGTGGTGCCTATTTCATAGGCTGGTTTTGACAATGAACTGAGAGTGTGTGTAGAAAGTTACTTAGTCCTAGGACATTTCCATCTCTTCCCCGGTGTTTGCTAGCACTTACATTCTTGTCAGACTAATGGCACTAGTTAGCCAACTTTCACTTTTCTGGAACAGGTGTAAAAAAGAATAAAGTGTAGGACTTGTGCAACGCAGAAACCAAGAAGAATGCAAAAGATTGACGGTCGTTATGATCTTCATATCGGTGCCTAGCCCAACACTTTCACCTCAGTTGGCCTCTGGCAGATGATGGGTGCTTGATAAGTACTTCAATAAAGAAGGACCTATCTAGGAATCAAGACTAGAACACCTGTATTAATTTAGCTAGCTGAAAAAACAAGTCAAACCACTGTAAAAATGTATACACATCTGCAGATTTCAAGGGCAGTACTGCAATTGAGAGGGTGATCTTAACAAACATTAGACATCTTAGGTGGGGAAGCTTTAGTCTATGACAGCAAATGTAACAATACCAAGAAACATAAGACAGAATGTGATCAGTGCTAAATAAAATGATAAAATCCTAAGAGAGAAATAAAGACCTGTCATGAGACTAGTAGACCAGTGTTTTGATTGAGTAGTGAACAATGAGACAAATCCTTTTGTGAAATGTGACCATGATTACTGGGTAGGAAAAGGGACTTTCTGGAAAACAGTAAATGGCAAACAGCATTGCTGATGGTAGAAAAAAGAGAAAAATTTAAATGTATATTAATAGAGGAATAATTACATGTTATATCCTACCGTGGAATACCATTCAGCCATTAAAATGACAAGTGATCTATGAAAAAAGCAGTGTCAGAACAATATATATATTCTTTTTTGGGAAGAAAACTTTGTATATAGATATGAGAATTATGTATGGTATTTGCATATGTAAAGGAAAAAGATGCACTCCAAACTTAACGGTGATTATTACTCCTATGTTAAAAATTATAAAGTTTTCATCCTACTTATAAGCTAACAATTTAACTTGCTACAGTTTCATGGATATTGGCAGAATACACTAGACTCCTAGGTCAGAAACAAAACACTTTATTACTTAATGGCTCAAGCATCATGAACTTTGTGTTTGCTTATCTCCATAGAAGTGATATGAAGAGGCCCAAGTAGATGCAGCTCACACAGTGAGTTTGTATCCTAGCAGTGAGTTTGTTTCCCAAGCTTAGGAAAACCCAATCTTTGCTAAACCTTGCCCCAGAATGAGGCATTATCCTGGTAAGGAAGCAAATCTACTCCAGAGGGAGTTACAAACATTATTGAAAAAAAAAGTGAAAGAAAAGTCTACCACAATCCTTTCAGAAATCCAAGAGACCCTTGGAGAATCGTCTCCCAACACTCTAGGTCAGTGGTTCTCAACCTGGGTTGTGACCCCTTTGTAACAATAAAAATACATCCTGCATTTCAGATATTTACATTATGATTCCTAACAGTAGCAAATGGGTTATGAAGTAGCAATGAAAATAATTTTATGGTTGAGGGTCACCACAACATGAACTGTATTAAAGGGTAGTGACATTAGGAAGGTTGAGAACCGCTGCTCTAGGTAATAGCATGTGGGGGTAGAGGAGATGTCAGCTTCTTATTTTATATACTACCAAGTTATAATTTTATCATGTTTTATTATTTTAACTTTTAGAAATATAAAACGTAAAAGAAGTAGAAAAATTTAAATGCGTTTTAGTAAGAGAGGAGCCACTCATTCAGGGTTAGTGTTTGGGAAAATGATAATATCTAAATACATGAACATATTGTAGTAACCCTGCCTTGGATAGTTAGGAAGACTGTGTCAAAACTGTTGCCATGACCTAAGTATGAAGTAATTAAAACTGAGAATAGTAGTTGTATTAATGGAAAAGTGCAACATTTCATCTGGGTATATCAAGAGAGCCTCTATCTAGTTAGGAGGCTACGTCTAGGTAACCTGGATGGACATATACAGCATTTACTTCAAGGTAACCACTAGTTACCATCCCAGTTGGAAGGCAAGAACTGTGAAATAAAGAGCAAAAATAAACGCTTTGAAAAAGCCTAGCAGCACTGAAATGTCTTGCTGTTTATTTTGTGGTAATGACAAGATAGCAAACCCCTTAAAAACAAAGCAAAACTACTTGGTAGGTGGACAAAATATTCGGAAGTTAGGAATAGAGAAGGGATAGCGGTGGCTACCAACAGGAGTAGGTAAGAGGAAAATTAAAACTGGAAGGGCACCTGAGAACTCAATAAATGTGTAGTTAGGAAAGGCACTGAAGGGAATAAAAACGTGGGCCCTAAACAACAAAAATAAAAGACATTTCCAACAACTTCCAATCCTAAACTCCTACTTAGTCTAAAAAGCTAAAAGCTTTAATACAACACGTATATAAAGAATGAACATAAATTTGTTTTCTGAATTTTGTGGTATTAAAAGTAGGTTCTGAAGTTTGCATCACAGATTAGCATTAAAACAGCCAAGCAGCAAAGCAGATTTTGTAAGAGACTGAAGTTCACTATTGTAGGTAAGGGTGAAAAATATGTAAAGATTCAAAAAGAATTTGTATATAATTACAATTTTGTAAACAATAAAGTGTATTATTCCTAGGTGTCATGCCATAGGGAATTCACAGAACTACGAACTATAGCAGGAACTCCTCAAGAAATTCGCAGTCTACGTGAGAGAACTGGATATATGCAGCATTTATGCATTAAGAACAGTAAAACACAGGGTATCTAACAGGACCAAGCGCTAGTCCAGTTAATTAGCACCACAAAGATCCACAAAGTGCTCCCTCCTCCACTGCAAGCCCAAGCCCCCACCGGCCCGCAGATCTGCCCCCAAGGGACCGTGACCCTTCCCCGCGCCAGCCTGTGAATTAGGCCGGGCCTGCGACGCGTAGGGAACCCCAGTATTCCCAGGACGTAACTGTCCGCAGCAGCTGCACAACAAGACGCGCAGACGCGGCAAGAACCCAAAGTGCTACGTACAATGGGTGAGAATGGTTTTGGTCCGGTCTCCTCTACGGGTCGACCATAGAGCTGTCAGACCTCCAAGATTCCTAGAGAGCTTCCGGAAGTGCCTTTGGGGCAGGTTGCGTGCTGGCCGGTGTTGTGTCTCCGCAGGTTTGGAAGTTAGTGGCTGGAAGGGTCTGGGCCGATTACAGTATTGTCTCCTTTTATAACTGACCTTCCTGCGAGTCTGTCTTTCCTTTGCAGCCTGCTTTCCCCACCTCCGGCTGCCTTTGAGACTCACGGTGAGTACGGTCGTGCTGTGGACCGGAGAAAAGAGGGCGCTTTGTGCCTGGGCCAGGCCGCAGCTGAGGACAGGCCTGAGAGGTCTGGAGGGGATCCTGAGCGGTGGTTGGCGCCTTGGGCTGTAGGGGCCGATCTAGTTGCTGGCGCAGGCCGACTCCGTATCCCCAAACTTTTTTTGAAGAAACCTTAGAAGGTTCGCTTTCTTCATAGCTCATCATTTTATGGCATTATTTTTTTTTAATAGATCCTGTTTTAAAATAGAGAACTACCCCCACTTTTTATCCAGTTGTTTCCACGGTCTGCATTGTTTTCACTTAGCATTATTTTGCGTTTCGGGCGCAGTAAGTCTTACTATAAAAAGATGTACATATTTTGCCCTTAGAAGCCTCAGTTCTTCATGCCCTTGAAAGCCTTCAGTTCTTTTTGCTATTAAGTTATTCTGCTCCTTTTAGTGTATTTATTCAGAGACTAGTGTGTTGACTGGATAATTGTACGAAAGAAAAAAAATTTTTTTAATTTCGGAGTAAAATAAAAGTCAACCTTATGAGAATACTTTGCTTATTTAATTTATTAAAGCTAACAAAAGTAGATGTCCGATAACTCTTTGGGAGGTTCCCCATTTGGCAAAACTCATGTCAGTCATGAGTAATTTTTGGCAGGCCACTTGACTGCCAACACCACCTTTTTCTGTTTGATTAGTTTACTCGAATATATTTATGTGGCAGTCATTGTTTTAGCATTTACGTACATGTTTTGTATTTCTGTTTTGGTTAAGTGTAGAATGTGGTAGGATATTTAAAACTTCAACCTAATGCAATTTCATATAACTAGAAAGTATAATATTTGATTTACTTATCTCTTGAACTTTAAATCCTGGAAAATGTCTTTTTCATTTTCAGTTCCTGAACAATTCTCAATTTAGATTATATCTGAAAAATTTTCAACAATTGTTGAAAAAAGAATGCTTTTAAAAGTTGAATTGTGCATCGATGTGCACAGTTATAATTTAATAAAAAAATAAAAACAAAACAACAAAAAAATAAAAGTTGAATTGTGGGCTGGATGTGGCTTTTTTGACCTGTAATCCTAGCACTCTGGGTAGTAGAGGATCGGTTCAATTCAGGAGTCCCAGACCAGCTTGAGCAAGAGCAAGACCTATATCTACTAAAAACAGAAAAATTAGCCTAGCTTTGTTGCAGAGGCCTGTAGTCCCAGCTACTCTGGAGGCCGAGGCAAGAGGATCATTTGAACCAGTAAGTGTGAGTTTGCTGTGAGCTAAGCTGATGCCAGAGCACTCTTGCCTAGGTGTCAGAGTAAGACTGTCTCCAAAAAAAAAAAAAAAAAAAAAAAAGAGTTGAGTTGTACCTTCAGTAGTTCACAGGGTTTGGATCTCATTTGAGATCCAGAAGAAGTTTTAAAGGTTACCTACTTTAAATTTATGAATCAATAAACTTGAGTAGGTATTAAGAAAAATACATAAGAATCAGTCTTTATCCACAAAGTGCTTACCAACTTAATACAGATAAATACACAAAACTTTTTGAGAGGAAGAGACATAGTCGACTGATTTTATACTTAATTATTTATAGATTGTAATTCTCAACAACTGGCTGATTAGAGAGAGAAGAGATTAAAGAATAGAAAATTAGCCACTAAAAAAAATAAGCCTAGGCACTCTGGGACGATAGGTCGATCCGTTGAGCTCAGAAGTTAGAGACTAGCCTGGGCAAGAGCAAGACTCCATCTCTACTAAAAATAGAAAAATTAGCTAGGCATTGTGGCAGGTGCCTATAGTCCCAGCTACTTGGGAGGCTGAGGCAGGAGGATCCCTTGTACCCAGGGTTTTGAGCTTGCTGTGAGCTAGACTGATGGCAGGGCACTCTAGCCTGAGCAACAGAGTTAGACTCTGTCTCAAGAACGGGAAAAAAAAGAATAATCAAGATGGGGATGGACAAGACCCGTTGGCTGCTTTGATACTATTTATAACATAAGATCAAACCTAATAATTAAGTGATCTCCATCAGTATCACTGTTGAGACTTTAACCATATCAAAAGTTCTTGAATGCTGCACACTTCCCACTGAAATATTTTATAGCTAGTATTTGATAAGGGTTGATGGTAAGATGACTAGTTGTTCGGTAATTAACAGTGAACCTTGGCTTTAATGACAAAAGAAAAGATGGCAAAACTATAACTGTATAGCATCACATTCTGAACAATTAGAATTCTTGTCCAGTGGTGACAACATTTACATTTTTAATGTTGAACCACAAGTAATTATTTTAAGAAAATTTAAAAGTGTTTTAAATTTTAATTGATTTTAAAAATTAAATTAGGCTCGGTGGCTGTGGCTTAAGCGGCTAAGGCGCCAGCCACATACACCTGAGCTGGTGGGCTCGAATCCAGCCCAGGCCCGCCAAACAACAATGACGGCTTCAACCAAGAAATAGCCAGGCATGTCACGGGCGCCTGTAATCCCAGCTACTAGGGAAGCAGAGGCAGGAGAATTGCTTGAGCCCAGGAGTTGGAGGTTGCTGTGAGCTGTGATGCCACGGCACTCTACCCATGGCGACAGCTTGAGGCTCTTGTCTCCAAAAAAAAAAAAAAAAAAAAGCCAAGAAGGAAGGGAATTTAAAAATTATCTTTTAACATTAAATAAGGCTGAGAACAACAGTGTAGCAAGTAAACTACTGACTGGAAGAACCAAGGAACAAGCAGTGATATTAAATGCAGCAATTAACATTTAGGAAAATGTGGTCTAGTGGTTAGGAAAAAAAATAAATATAGTAATTAACATCAGGGATATAATTCATGGATCAGGACATTACAGAGAAGTGATGGGATTGCTAGAAACTGAGCTTTGGGTAATAAGTGAATTTGGATAAGATGTTGAAATTTTGTTTGGCTGTGGTTTGGATAAGAGGGTTTGAGATAAAAGGTAATTGTTGTTTGGCAGGCCCTGGCTGGATTCGAACCCACCAACTCAGGTATATGTGGCTAGCGCCTTAGCTGCTTGAGCCACAGGTGCCAAGCCTTTATCTGTATTCTTAAAGATTCCCTCCTTTAAGAATAGCTGGTTTAGGCAGTGATGAAAGAAGTCAGAGAAGAATTAAATAGAGAAATGGGCTGTGTTCGTGGAATGGAAAACTCAGTATTCTTAAAATATCAGTTGTTCCTAAACTGAGCCCATAGATTCAACACAAATCCCATTCCAGGATTTTTTATAGTTATGAACAAGCAGCTTCTAAAATGTATGTCAAAAGGCAACAGAACTAGAAAACCCAAAACAATTTCAAAAATGAACAACAAAATTGCAGGACTCACACTAATTGATGCCAAGATTTTAAAAGCCATGTAAAGACCAGGCATAGTGGCTCATACCTGTTGTGATCCTAGCACTTGGGGAGGCTGACATGGGAGAATTGGTTGAGGCCAGTAGCACAAACCAGTCTGAGCAAGAGCAAGACCCCATCTCTACAAAAAGTAGAAAAATCAGTGGGCATGGTGGCATGCAACTATAGTCCCAGCTGCTGGGGAGGCCGAAACACGCATATCACTTGAGCCTGGGAATTTGAAGTTGCAATGAGCTATGATGACACCATTGCATTCTAGCTCGGGTGATAGAATAAGAAATAACGGCTCGGCACCTGTAGCTCGGTGGTTACGGCGCCAGCCACATGTACCAAGGCTGGCAGGTTCGAGTCCGGCCCAGGCCAGCTAAAACAACAATGACACCTGCAACAAGAAAATAGCCAGGCATTGTGGTGGGAACCTGTTGTCTCAGCTACTTGGGAGGCTGAGGCAAGAGAATCACTTAAGTCCAAGAGTTTGAGGATGCTGTGAGCTGTGACACCACGGCAATCTACGAAGGGTGACATAGTGAGATTCTGTCTCAAAAATAAATAAATATAAAAGCCACATAATCAAGGCAGTTTGTGTTGGTGAAAGGATAGACATATAGGTCACTGGAACCGAATAGATTCCAGAAATAGACCTACATATACATACGGTCTTTTGAGAAAGAAAAAAAGACAATTCAGTGGAAAAAGATAACCCTTTCCACTTACAGTGTTAGATCACTTTGATAGCTATATGCTTTGATATATATGCAATTAAAAAAAAACTCCATCTGTACCTCAAACTCTGTATAAAAATTAACTCAAAATAGCCTAAATGCAAAACCTAAAATTAAAACTTATAAGAGAAAATCTTTGTTACCTTGAGCCAAGCAAAGATTTCTTAGATATGACACCAAAAGCATACCTAAAAAAAAAAAACCTACATTTCAAAAAACTATGAACCTCTGTTCTTCAAATGGTACTGTTTAAGGAATGAAAAAGGAGCTATTTTCAAATCTGTATCATAAGGGACTTGTGTCCAGAATGTATAAAGAACTCTCAAAACTTAAATAAAAAAGGCAAAAGTTTTAGACAGATACTTAAAGAGAATATATGGATGATATATAAGCACATAAAAAGATGCTTAACATTATTAGTAGGGAGATGCAAATTTAAACCATGAATGAGATGTGAAAACCATAATGAGATACATTTACTACTTCACACCTATTCGAATATCTAAAATTAAAAACCAAATCACATCAAGTACTGGTTAGGATGGGGAGCAGCTGTAGCTTCCATATATTGCTAGTGGAATACAAAGTATGATAGCCACTTTTGAAAACAGTTTGGCAGTCTCTTATAAAGTTATACAAACATGTATTTTATTATCTAGCAATTTTGTAATTGTATACCAGAGTGAAGTGAAAACTATATTCACATTCTCCCTACTTTGTACCTGGAAAAAAACATAAAAATAAATAAAAACTATATATTCATACAAAAACTCATATGTGGATGTTCACAGTGACTTTATTTGCAATCAAAAACTGAAAACACCAGCCTGAGCAAGAGTGAGACCTCATCTCTACTAAAAATAGAAAAACTACCTGGGTGTAGCAGTGCATGCCTATAGTCCCTTGGGCACTGATAAAAGAAGTCAGAGAGAAATTAAATAGTCTCAGCTACTTTGGGAGACAAAAGGATTGCTCAAGCCCAAGAGTTTGAGGTTTCTGTGAGCTATGATACCACAGCTCTCTACCTACGGTAACAGAGCCAGGCTCTGTTTTTAAAAAAATCCTGGAAACAACACAGATGTTTTTCTACTGGGGAGTGTATAAACATTCCAAGAGCCTTGAAGACGCAGTGCTCCAAAGGGAGTTATTTGGTCCATAGTAGAAGAGGTTATCCTTGAGAGAAGATGGAAAGTTCTTGATAGTACCTTGAGTTAGATCATATGCAAATTAGTCATTTGGTTATTTTGTTTGTTGCGATGCGGTCTCTGTTGCCCAGGCTGGAGTGCACTGGTGTGATCATCTCTCACTGCAGTGTCAAACTCCTGAGTTCAGGTGAACTTGCCTCAACTGCCTAGATAGCTACATCTACAAGTGCTTACCACCATGCCCAGCTAATTTTTTTAGAGATGGGATCTTACTGTGTTGCCCAGGCTGGTCTCAAACTCCCACCTCAAGTAATATTTCCACCTCAGCCTCCCAAAGTGCTGAGATAACAGGTATAATCCACTGCACTTGGCACTCATCTATTGAACATGAGAGAGAAATTGAGAGCTGAGGTGTGTAGAAACAGCCAATGAAACATGTTTAAAAGGAGTTAAATGATCATTACTGAAGGCCAGCTGAGGTTAAACAGCATTTCATTTAGTCTTAGTCTTGACTTTGTTTAGCCATATTCCATGTCCCCAAACGTGGACAGAAGATGAAAGCAGAAAGAGGTTATTCCCTGGATGGGTTTGATATAGCTGGCATGGCAGAAAGTTAAGGAGGTAAGGCATTATTTCTGAAACAGTGGAGAGGATCATTTAAATGGGTAAGCCACGAAGTCCATGTCATGGTAGAGAGCTTATTAAGCTGTCATAGTCTTAGGGCTTTTGACTTGGTTTAACCTATTTATCATTTTCTCTTTCTAAAGAAAGAGGCTCTTTGAAGGTTCTTAAGAAGATAAAGAAGGTAGTGGAAACACCTTACTGAGCTTTATAGGCTCTAAATGGCTGAAGAATCAAGAAAGCTTTCAGCTTCATCTCCACCAGATCAGACTCCTGAAGAGGACCTTGTAATCGTCAAAGTAGAGGAGGATCAAGGGTGGGACCAGGAATCTAGACTGCATGAAAATAACCTTCCTGGCCAAGAACTCTTCCGTCTGCGCTTCAGGCAGTTATGCTACCAAGAGACACTAGGACCCCGAGAAGCTCTGATCCAACTCAGGGCACTTTGCCATCAGTGGCTGAGGCCAGATTTGAACACCAAGGAGCAAATCCTGGAGCTGTTGGTGCTGGAGCAGTTCTTGACCATCCTACCTGAGGAGCTTCAGTCTCTGGTTAAGGAACATCAGCTAGAGAGTGGAGAGGAGGTGGTGACTCTACTAGAAGATTTGGAAAGGCAGATTGATATACTGGGACGACCAGTAAGTAGAAAACATGAAGTGCATGCTGTGCCTGGGAGTCCTGGATGCTGGGTAGAGGGGACATTGGCATCACAGTGGGAGAGTAAATGCTTACTATCATTTTCTGATAGATAAGGATGAAAATAGTTACAATATAATGTGGCTTGTATTTATAGAGATGTTTTTATTTTTTTAAGGGATATTAATCTTCTTTTCCATAACATCCCTGCAACTATATTATTGCTCCTGTTTGCCACATGGGAACTTGAAGCCTTGGAGGGCTTAAATTGCTTTTTCAGGGACACCCAAAAATGTCCCTGATCTTTAGATCTTAAGACAGACTTAAGATTAGAACTCCGGCTTTCTACTTATCAAAAGTTTTTTTTTTATTGTATAACACTACTTTAAGTTTCTATTTTTTCTTCTTCTCTTCCCCTACCTTATGAGTGTAGAATAGTTCTGTACAGCAGGGAAAGGATCAGCAGAAATACTTTCCTTCAGTACTAAGCAGACATGATGCCTTTCTTTCTGTGCTAGTCTACATGTTTGTGTTCCTTACTGTCCCTGGGAAGTAAATGAGATTCTGCTGCTTCCTTCCTCAAGCATTTATTCTTATAGATGTGCTCTTGGTTGTTTTATGTTGTTTTTTCTTAAAAGGGGTTCTTTGTTCTCTGTCTCATTGTTTCCAGGTCCCAGCTCGTGTACATGGACATAGGGTACTCTGGGAGGAAGTGGTACATTCAGAATCTGCACCAGATGCTCCAAGTACTCAGCTCCAGCCTATGGCAATCCAGTACAAATCTCCAGTGCCCCATGGACCACAAGAGAGAGGTGAGAAGCCAAATGTTACTGTTGAAGAGGGAGAAGTAGAAACCAGAGAAGTACATGTGGGATATCTAGAGAATCAGGAATTAAAATCTTGTTTATGTTCTAGTCCCAATATCTGTGCTGATATGTTTATTTAGGCTTCAAACACAGACCGTTTATCCCAGTAATAAATTCATAAGCAAATGAAGGGGTTTAGGGATTTTTATATATCAACACATTTCTGTGACCAAGTACAGTTACAGCATAGGCATTTTTGAGGTTTTGCTAGTATCATCATACTACTTCATTTGTAAATATTTCAGTATGCATTTTCTCAGATAAAGACATTTAGTGGATAACCACAATCAATTTGTCACAATTAAGAGATACATATAACATCGGCTTGGCACAGTGGTTTGTGCCGGTAATCCTAGTACTCTGGGAGGCCGAGGCAGGTAGATTCCTTTACCTCATGAGTTCAAGACCAGCTTGAACAAGAGTGAGACCCTCTTCTCTACTAGAAATAGAAAAACTAGCCAGGCATAGTGGCACATGCCTATAGTCCCAGCTACTTGGGAGGCTGAGGCAAGAGGATCACTTGAGCCCAAGAGTTTGATGTTGCTAGGATGCCCCAGCACTTTACCCAAGGCAACAGAGTGAGACTGTGTCTCAAAAAATATAAAAAGAAAGAAAGAAATACAACATTGTTATAATACTAATCTAGTCCACAGTTCATAATTTGCCAGTTGTCTCAATAGTGTTTTTTCTTGTCCAGAGTCTGGTCTAAGATCACACTTTGCCATGTTGTCATGTCTCTTTAGCCTCCTTTAATTTGGTATACTTCCTCAACTTTTCTTTGCCTTTCATGACCTTGACATTGTTGAGGAATACAGGTGTGTTAATTTGTAGAATGGCTATGATTTGGGTTTGCATAATGTTTCCTCGTGTTTAGATTTAGGTTGTATGTATTTGTCAGGAGTACCTCACCCGGCCAAGTATATATGACCTAAAGCTGAACAAGTGATATTATATTCCTTCTCAGGGGTACAACAGGAATTTGTCCTTGACTGCTACTATCTTTGATGACTTAATTTTAGTGTTCCTAGGTTAATCATTGTCAAGTTACTATTTTTCCCATTGTATTTAATAATTAGTGAGGAGATGCACTTGAGTGTCTGTAAATATCCTAGTCCTGATTAAACTTTTGTTGTTAAAACACTAGTTTTAGTATTCCTGGATGCTTGTTGATTAAATCATTGATTACAAAGATCAGGGGTGGCGAACACGCGGCTAGAGCCGCATGCGGCTCCCGGCCAAAATGAATTTCAGCTCTTTGCCTCTTATCATTATTTTGTATACTGTGGCTCTTTGCCAAGTTTGGATTTTGTTATGCTGCTTCTGAGGAGGG
>CAUYPK010101686.1:0-14956 GCA_963574355.1 Loris lydekkerianus | reverse complement strand
TCCTCCTGGGGTCCAGAAGTCCCTTGCTGGCTCTCTGTGTCCTCAAGGGGATGATTGTAGGCAGGTCCCACCGGCCAGAGATGTCTGGAGTCTTGTCTCCCCAGATTCGCCAGGCCCAGTTACAGGGAAGCTGTTACTCAGTCGCCATCTTTAATCCCCTCCGAGCCAAGGTCAAGTATAGTATGTGCCATGAGTTCAGTTCTGAGAACCTGGTTCTCAACCAGAGATGGCATTACCCACCCTGCAATATCTGGCAGTATCTAGAGATATTTTTGGTTGTCACAACTGGACTGAGTGCTACTGGCATCTGGTGTGAATAGAGGCCAGCATTCTACAATGTACAGGACAGCCCTTACCACAAAGAACCATCTGGCCCCAAATACCAATGGTGCTAAGATCAAGAAACTCTGGTCTAATCTTAAGAAATTATTCTTAGGAATTTCTCCTCACAATCAGTTGGAATTGCATTTTTAAGCAAAGCTATTGATTCAAAACTGTTTTACTTACTGTTTTCCAGGCTTCTTGGAAAAGAACAATGATCTCCTTTACAGACATCTGAAAGAAGTGAGTCTGAAACTTAGCCATATGTTTCTGATGGTTTTGAAATATCACCCTTGATGCTAATTTTGGGGGTAGATTTTGCCTTCCGGATTTTCCTTTTCCACACAGTGTTAGAACATCAGTATGTTATGGCCAGAGCAGACAGTTAAGGTCATGGGTGTGAGCACTTCATTCAACAAACCATTCAAGTGTGCCTGATGCCCCTCCCTGGGTGCTACAAGACAGAGTGCTTGTTCTCAAGGGGCTTACAGTTGGAGGTAGGAGGCAGAGAATAAATATATACACAAATAAGTTATCCATCAGGGAGAGGTGCTAATGAGAAAGATAAACGAGGAATTATGATCAAGGGGACATTTTTAATTTAAATACATCACAAAAACACCTATATGGAGGTGACTTTGAACTGAAACCTAAATGAGAATGATTTGGCCATAGAAAGATTAGGAGTTATTACAGGTAAATGGACCAGCATGTGCAAAGGCCCTGTGGCCTGGATGAGGAGTAACGTTAAGAGAAGCAACTTAAAATGCAACAGGGTAAGGGGGAAGCTGCGATTTTGTTCTGGCACAAGGGGAATATAATGACCTTAGGATGAGAAAAGTGACACCCAGAGAGGTCACAACTTCTACAAGGTCATACATGTGGTAGTGCTGGATCTGGAATTAGGCCCTAGGGCTGCCAGTGAAATTCTCAATCTCGTTCTGTATGGCTCACCAACCAGAGAAACATTGAGGTTTTAGTGCCTCTATTTTGTACTGAAATAGTTAACTATTTCAGTACAAAATTGGATTTTATTTTTTTTAATTGCTTTTTATTAAATTGTAACTTTGTACATTGATGCATTTATGGGGTTCAGGGTACTGCTTCAATATAAGTGTGAAATGCTTACTGAATTTTATTTAATTATCTGGGTTTATAAAGAGCTTAAACCCATAGCTCAGTGGTTAGGGCTCCGGCTACATACATTAGGGTTGGTGGGTTCGAACCCAGCCCAGGCCTGCTAAACAACAATAACAACTACAAAAAAAAATATATAGCTGGCATTGTGATGGGTGCCTATAGTCCCAGCTACTTGGGAGGCTGAGGCAAGAGAATCGCTTAAGCCCCAAAGTTGGAGATTACTGTGAGCTGTGACACTACGGCACTCTACCAAGGGCAACATAATGAGATTGTCTCAAAAAAAAAAAAAAAAAAAAAGCTTAAACCTAAAGGCAACATTTTCAGAGTGATCAGGCAAACAGTTCATCTTTGGGAGTGTTTTCTGCCTTCCTTTCTGCTTGTTCCAACCTTTTTGAATTTGGGGTAGATAAGTGATTCCTAACTTGGATCCTCCAGGCAGGTGCTGTCTGGGTCTGAGTCCCAGCCCTATTCCTTCCCTGCTGGGGACCCCCAGGCAGATTTCTCCATCAGAGTAATGAGTGTAGCGATGCCCTCCTCACCAAGTCTCTGTGAATGACACAGGAGTATTTGGTTATAAGTAGGTGACAGTGTTCCTCTGTGGATTTCCCCTCTGGAGGTCATGGCCATTTGTTTCACAAACCAATCCATGGAGTGTGCATCATACAGGACAAATTTCTGAATCCCTCCCCTTATCAGCCATGGCTGAAGTACCTTAAACTCTTTTTGATATTGAGATGCATCACTTTTAAATTTTTCCTTTCCTATGTATAAATTACTCTTCCATGTCACTTTAAGTTTTGAAATGGCATGGGTTAAATGAAAACAGGGTCTTACTCTGTTACCCAGACTGGAATGTAGTGGTGCAAACACAGCTCACAGGAACCTGAGCTCAAGTGATCCTCTTGCCTCAGCCTCCTAACATTCTGGGATTATATGTGTGAGCCACTGTGCCCAGCCCGAAGTAAAAAGAAACTAAATTGTGATAAAACATACATAACACAAAGTTTGCCATTTTAATCATTTTAAGTGTACAATTCAGCAGTGTTAAGTATATTGATATTGTTGTGCAATTAATCTCCATAATTCATTTTGCAAAACTGAGACTCAATGTCCACTAAACAACCATTCCCCATTTCCCCTCTCTAGTCCCTGGCACCCACTATTCTACTTTCTGTGTCCAGGAATTTGATCATTCTAGGTACTTCATATGAAAGGATCATAGAGTATTTGTCCTTTTGAGTCTGGTTTCTGTCACTTAGCATGACATCCTCAAGGTTTATCCATTTTGCAGCTTGTGACAGAATATCTATTTAAGGATGACTAATATTCCATTGTGTGTATACAGAGAAAAACGTTTTCACTGAGAATTGTAGTTTTAAAAAATGAAGGACTTTTTGTAACATAGATTATTTTGAAAACATGCACAGAGCTGGGTGAAATCAAGCCATACAAAAACTAATGTTTTTGGCCACATACCACCAACAGTCTCTTCTGAGGACCAATTGCTTTTTTTTTTTTTTTTTTAAATTGAGACAGAGTCTCCATTGCTCTAGGGTAGAGTGCCATTGTGTCATCAGAGCTCACAGCAACCTCAAATTCCTGGGCTCAGCCTTCTGAATAGCTGAAACTACAGGCACCCGCCACAATGCCCAGCTAGCTTTTCTATTTTTAGTAGAGATGGGGTCTCACCCTTGCTCAGGCTGGTCTCCAACCTGTGAGCTCAAGCAATCCAGCAGCCTCGTCCTCCCAGAGTGCTAGGATCACAGGCGTGAGTCACCGCGCCTGGCCTGAGCCATGTGCATCCTTCCAGGGGTCGCACAGCTCAGGAGGTGTATATATATTAATATATATATATATATGTCCACTCTTCTTTTTCTATCTCTTTGCACAAGAACAGCACACTGTGCATGTGTTCCTGCATCTCGCTGTCTTCACTTAACACCACTATCTCCAGCAGCTGATTTATTCTGTAGCGGCTTCATTGAACTAGGGAACAGTTTTCACTTCATCATGTTAGAGAATGCCTCAGCAAGTATGCAAAGCAGTGGCTTTTTTATCTTGTATTTGATTCATTTTCTCCCTTTTTCCTGTTTGCTTTTTATTTTTTTGAGACAGTGTCTTGCTGTATCACCTAGGTTAGAAGGCAGTGGCACCATCGTAGCTCAGTACAACCTCAAAGTTCTGGGCTCAAGTGATCCTCCTGCCTCGGCCTTCCAAGTAGTTACACTACACTCAGCTATTTTTTCTATTTTTATTGTAAAGAAGGGAGCGCAGTCATGGTCAGGCTGGTCTCAAACTTACGACCTCAAGTCATGCTCTCACCTTGGCCCCTAAAGTGCTAGGATTGCAGGTGTGACCCAACCTCATGTATTTCTCCCCCTTTTCTGCAGTAGGAATGTCTTCAGATGCTCAAGATGCAGATGGTTGGTTCTGTCACCTCATGGACACTTCTGTGAGCCTGCCTGGAGGCTCCTTAGTGACTTCTGAAACGGCAGCTGTGGTGTTCTTCACTTACAGGTGCTGTGCAAGTCCACAAACAGCATCCTGAGGGAATGCTTCCTGGTGGCTGAGTTAGAAAACCGGAGGAGGCCACCAACAGTGAGTGGGGAAAAGTGCTGGTGTAAAATTAGAAAGGGAACAAGAATTAGCTGGGGGGGGGGGGGCGTGACGGCCTCCAGGTACTGACACTTTTTAAGCCCCCCTCCCCTTTCCTGGAAAATCACTCTCCAAGCAGATTCTACTAAATAATTATACTTTTCAAGTTTAACACTAGTTCATTTATTTGCAGACATCCATTGAACACCTACTATGTGTCAGACACTGTGCTGGGCATGGGGAGATTAGCAAGGTCCCTGCACTACAATCGAGGGGCTTACAATCTAGTGGGAGGAGGGTTTGGGAAAATACCATTGAATAAAACACTTACAATAGCACCAGTGTCACGAACGAAGTATGCCAACAAGGAAAGCCAAGGGGAAATGGCAGAGAGGGACAGGCTCAGCTGCAGCCCTGGTTCCTGCAAGGCACTCACCATGTATTTGCTGAGCAAGTAACACCTCCCGGACAGACGCCCGCTCAGCTTCTGTGTCACCAGACCAAGGGTGGGCTTCCTAGTCAGCACATCCAAAGCTGCCTGTTGATGCATGAACTGGTAGCAAATAAAATGATCTTTTGAGAGTTCATCTCTAAAAGGCTGGTCTTGTGCCCTGACCAGTCATCTGTGTGTGTATCAGAACCAGCAATGTCTACTCTGTTTGTTCTTTCTCTGCAGGTGGGGACTCAGTTTAAAAACAGTCTGAGCAGCCTTCTAGAAATTCTCATCTCTAAGGAACCCTCATATATCCGTTGTATCAAGCCCAATGAGAGAAAAGAACCCAGTGAGTTGTGAATTGTTCTGAACACTGAGCTCAGAGAAAAGGCTGGCAGGGCAGACCGAGATGGCAGTGGGTTAGGATCCTGAGACCCACCACAAGCTCTCTTCTTGTCCTCTGTGGGTGAATTGTTTTTCTTTTTAAATAATGGAAGGTAAACCAATTGGGAGGGGAGCTCCTCTAGTGGTTCTGGATCAGCATTGCTCAGCCCTTGGTAAACCAGCTGGGAGGGGAGCTTCTCTGGTGGCTCCAGGTAAGCGTTGCTCAGCCCTGGTTCAGTTTTAGGAGCACAACTGAGCCAGGCAGGTAAGTGTCAGAGGTGAAGAGAAACAGCCAGTGAATAATCTCCCAGAACGGTCTGTGATTTGGGTTTGCAAGCTCTTGCCATCATCTATAATGAAGTCGTATAGTCAGAGGCTTACAGGAGGAGAGGGTGAAAGGCAGTAGGGATTGGAGGGGACTGCGGCAAACTATCTAAAGGGGCAACAGACAGTTGTTCCCTTCCAGACAGTTGTTCCCTTCCAGGCAGTTGTTGCCATGTGGGACTATGGGCCCAGGGTGGCTAGATCTCATGATTTTTCAGAGAACAACAGCAATTTAAATTTTCCTATAAAATTCCCCCAATTAAACACACACACAATTGAAACCTAAGAAAACATGTCTGTGGCCATATCCAGCCCTCATTCATTCATTCACTCATTCATTCATTTAGTTTGAGTCAAGAGTCTCACTTTATCACCCTCAGTAGAGTATCATGGCATCATAGCTCACAGCAACCTCAAACTCTTGGGCTCAAGTGATTCTCTTGCCTCAGCTTCTCCAGTAGCTGGGACTACAGGCGCCTGCCACAACACCTGGCTATTTTTAGAGATGGGGTCTGACTCTCACTCAGGCTGGTCTCCTGAGTTGAAGCAATACGTGCCAGGATTATAGGCGAGAGCCACTGCACCCAAGTCTCTCATAGATCTTTGGCTTGCAACCTCTCTGTCTTAGTTTGAAATGAAGCCACTTTAAACTAAGTGGGGCCCTTTACTGTCATTTTTTTTTTTTTTTTTTTTTTCTGTTCCTCCAAAGGCAAGTTTGACGACTTCCTCGTGAGGCATCAGATCAAGTACCTGGGATTGATGGAGCACCTGCGGGTGAGACGGGCTGGCTTTGCCTACCGGCGGAAATATGAACATTTTTTGCAGAGGTAAAGTTACTAGAGAGTAACATTGGCTATGCATGAGTCTCTTAGATCTGGTGGTAAACAAGATGCCGTACCTTAGGGAACCCTAGTCTGTTCTTCTTTGCTGTTGTCAAGGCAGCAAAAAAACCCAAAAAACCCCCCAAAAAACAGTAATATTTTGGAGAACATAAAAACCTAGCTAAATTTTATCAACGTCTATTCATGCCACTAATCCCTAATTTTTTTCAATCATAATGGCAAAGCCAAGTACATAGATCTGCCACCAGGGACAGGGATGGACCCCCTACCCCAACTTCACCCCACCCTACCCCCACTGACTTAGCTGGGCAGACTCTCCATTTGTGACCGTCACCGCTGGTTTGGTGCCTTAGCATCATGGGCTCTCATCATGGGGCAGGGCTTTGGAAACACATAAACTTGAGTGAGAATCCTCATTCTGTCTCTTATAGCTATGACCTATTCCTTACCTACAAGGTGAAAATTAAATTGTCTATGCTTGAAGTACTGTCTTGGGTAGATTGTAAATAGATAGTCTGTGCTTGAGGGATTTATAAGGACTTAATCATGCACTCCCAAGGTGGGTTGTATACCAGCATTTCTTTGGTGATAGGCTGTGTGTGAATTTGTGCGACTAAAATAACAATACACTGTCAAGATAAGCATAATAAAGTGGTTGTTTGGGGAGATCAGAAGGGTTAGATATCAGTGGCAATTTCATACAGTTCAACCTAATATCAGGCTTTTCTGAGTTTAATCATTTGAAGAACTGCCAGACAGACCATTTGCCTTTTTTTTCCCCACCCTAGACATACTGTCCTTGCCTACCATCTACTTATTATACATTCTCCCATGTCCCATCCATTTTTCTAAATCCAATTCCTGGTGAAGATGGCAGGAAGCCCCAGCTACAACCCCACCCCTTCCTGCAAACACATACTTGATGTTTCCATCTTCTTGCACTTTTTGGAACGTCATACTTTTTTTTTTCCCCCTCTTTTTCTGCTGTCTTAGTCTCATTCATTTTTTCCATAAATACTAGTTGAGTAGCTGCTCTGAGCCAGCTGGAGTTCCAGCAGAGAACAGGTCAGACCCCACTCTGGTCTCATGGAGTCTGCTTTCTAGTGGACAAAGAGATCCACAGCCAGCCCTCCTTATCCGCAGGTTCCATATCCACAGAGTCAACCAACAGTGGATCAAAAATATTTAGGGAAAAAATAATGAAAGACAACAATAAAAAACAGTACTTATTAAAAATATATCATAACAGCTATTTACATAGCATTTACATTGTGTTAGGTATCATAAGTAATTTAGATATGATTTAAAGTTTACAGGGTGGGTTTAGATACTATACCATAAGGGACTGAAGCTTCTATGGATTTTGGATTTATTTATTTATTATTTGGGGGACAGAGTCTCACTCTGTTGCCCTGGGTAGAGTGCTGTGGTATCATAGCTCACAGCAAACTCAAACTCCTGGGCTCATTGATTCTTTTGCCTCAGCCTCCCTAGTAGGTAGGACTACAGACACCCACCACAAGGCCCAACTAGTTTTTGTATTTTTAGCAGAAACAGAGTCTCACTCTTGCTTAGGCTGGTCTCTAGTTCCTGAGCTCAGGCAATCCACCCACCTTCACCTCCCAGAGTGTTAGGATTACAGGTGTGAGCCAACACACCCGGCCTCCTGATTTTGGTATCTTTGAGGGTGCCAGCTGGTCCAGTTGTGTTGATTTTAACCTTGATCTATAGGTTCTTAAGTCAACATCAGAGCCAAGATTACCCTTGGGAAAAAAATTTCTTGTTACTTCCCAAGCATGGAAATTTTTCTTCTAGTGCTGGAAAACATTTGTTTATCTCTTCAGTTGTCCACTGATGGACACTTGTGTCATTTCCACCTTTCGGCTACTACAAATCATGCTGTTAAGAACGTTTGTGTGCAGGTTTCTACATGGACCCATGTTTTGACTTCTCTTGGGTAGATCCCTATGGTGGAATTAACTTACTTGGGTGTGTCTGATGATGTCATTGTTTTGTGAAGACAGGTCAACCTGCCTACTCTATTGAAATCCTTTCTCTGGGGCGGTGCCTGTGGCTCAGTGAGTAGGGCGCCGGCCCCATATACCAAGCGTGGCGGGAGCTAAGCAGACCTCTGCCCAGGAGTGGGGGGAACTGGAGTAAGGTACCACCCTGGCTTCTAGACGTCCCTCTCCTCTCTCCGTACAGGTACAAATCCTTGTGCCCTGATACCTGGCCGCACTGGTGCGGGCCTCCAGCAGAGGGCGTAGAACGGCTGATTAAATACATTGGCTACAAACCCGAGGAATACAAGTTAGGGAAGTAAGTGACGACGAATGTCCAAATGGTCTCTGTTCTTGCCATCAAAGTGTTCCTGGAGACTCATTTCCTAGGATTTATGTAGATTAATACACAGATGCTTCTATCCAATTCAAATGCAGCTCTGAATGGTTAGAAAGTCTATAGCAGGGGTCCTCAAACTGCGGCCCACGGACCACATGAGGCGGTGTGATTGTATTTGTTCCCGTTTTGTTTTTTTACTTCAAAATAAGATATGTGCAGTGTGCATAGGAATTTGTTCATAGTTGTTTTTTTTTAACAATAGTCCGGCCCTTCAATGGTCTGAGGGACAATGAACTGGCCCCCTGTTTAGAAAGTTTGAGGACGCCTGGTCTATAGAGTTGCCTGTCAGAGGAGATGACATTAACAAGGGAGCCCTGGGTCCTAAACCTGACTCAGTAGGTTTAGAAATGTTTGCAAAATGAAGAAGGGGCCAAGATGCACCAACTTACTTCTGTGAGCTTTGATTCTCTTATTGTTCAAATGTTTGCATGACCTGCCAGACGTGGCAACTGGGACCTATCCAAAGTGAAATCATCTTCGGCATCCTAGAAAGCAATGTTCCAGAACTCTGGTATCTGAACTATAGTGTGTAGTTGTCGTGAACAGAGAACTTTCAGGCACAACTCCGTGGGATGAATCGCAATGGTGTGAGCTTGTTCTATGAGTCATTTTTGTCAGGTTTAATGTGGTTTCAAGGATCAGTGCCCCAGCATGAACAGGCTCTGCTCCCAGACTGTGGGACTTCTCCCCTTCAGAATCTCTGCCTTTGACTCCATCAGTAGTAGGCTTTTTTTCCCGGCCAGCTCCTCCTTGTAAGTAGCTGTTGATGGCATCCTGGCCCCGTTTCATTTTTTTTTTTTTTTTTTTGGAGACAGGATCTCATTCTGTCACCCAGGCTGGAGGGCTGTGGCCTCAGTCTCACTCACAGCAACCTTAAACTCCTGAGTTCAAGTGATCCTCCTGTCTCAGCTTCCTGAGTAGCTGGGAGTACAGGTGCCCACCACAACGCCTGGTTACTTTTTCTACTTTTTTAGTAGAGATGGTTCTCACTGTTGCTCAGGCTGGTCTAGAACTCCTCAGCTCAAGTGATCCTCCAGCCTCAGCCTCCCAGAGTGTTAGGATAGCAGGGGTTAGCCAGCTCGCCTGGCCCTGGCCTCTATCTTTAGGCTTCTGTTCTGGGCTCTGTTCCAGACAGTTATTTAGTCAGTCCAAATCCCTAAGGGGAATCAGATTCGGCACATCCTGAGGGAGGCAGGCAACGGAGGTCAGAGGTGGCGTGTCTGCTTCAGATCCCATAATTTGGAATGTTGTGGTGGGATCACATGACATGACACAGTGGCTGCTCTGGGAACTGCCCCTCACAAGGCACAGGGTGAGGACGGGCAAATCTGAGACCAGTATTGGTAACTTCTCTTTGTTGGTTAATGGGATCTTCTTTAAACTTCAGACCTATCTTCTTTGTTATCACTATTTAAAACTCAGAAGCAACTTGAGGTTAGGATGGTGTATTCGTTTCCTAGGGCTGCAGAACAAATTACCACAAACTGGCTGGCTAAAACAACATAAATTAGGCTGGCCGAGGTGGCACTCTGGGAAGCCGACGCAGGTGGATTGCCTGAGCTCAGGAGTTTGAGACTAGCCTAAGAAAGAGCAAGACCTTGTATCTACTAAAAATAGACCCTATATCTACCAGTGGGGCCTGGTGGCAGGTGCCTATAGTCCCAGCTACTTAGGAGGCTGAAGCAGGAGGATCAGTTGAGCCTAAGAGTTTGAGGTTGCTGAGAGCTCTGATGATGCCATGGCACTCTACCCAGAGTGACAGAGAGACTTTGTGTCAAAAAAAAAAACAAAAAACCCCAAACAAACAAACCCCCCCCCACCCCCCAAGACAACAACAGTTTATTCTCTTGTAGTTCTGGAAGCCAGAAGTCCAAAATCCAGGACTCGTCAGGGGTCTGTGCTACTTTTAGAGAGCCTCTGGAAGGATCCTTCCTTGCCTCTTCCACCTTCTGGTGGCTCCTGGCACTCCTTGGCTTTTGAGGCCACATCATTCTGATCTCTGCCTCTGAGGACTTCCCTGGGTCTGTCCATGTGTGTCCTTCTCTGTCTCTTCTAAGGACACTTTTGTTGGATTTAGGGCCCACCTTCTTTGATTTCATTTCATTTCCCTCCTTACCTTAATCACGTCTGCAAAGGCCTTATTTCCAAACGAGATCACAAACTGAGGTTCTGTGTAGATGGGACTTTGGCAACGTGTGGGGGCAACACAGTTCAACTACTCCCCACAGATGGTAACTGACTGATAATGAAAACATTTCTTTTCACTTCTAGAACCAAAATATTCATTCGTTTCCCCAAGACTCTCTTTGCAACCGAAGATGCCTTTGAATTTAGTAAACATCAATTAGGTATGATTTTTCTGCCCTGATTTCAGGAGAATGTGAAATGAACAAGTTTAATGTGGGGATGCATCTGAAACCTGGGTGTCTGATGTAATGTAAGAAGCATTCACTTTGGAAACCAGAAACAAGATGTGGAATTATAAAAATACACAAGTAAATTTATACCTTCATGGGTGTTTGGAGGCCAGCCGTGGATAAGACAGAAATGGAAACATTTGTACCTGCTATCTCTGTTCCACTTTGGAGCAGACCCTGTTGTGCACCATTAGGACCTAAAACCATGGGAGACCATCCCCTTTAATTAAGGTTTTAAAAACTTCATATCGCGGTATCTGATATTGGAAGGCATAGCTTCCAAACCTACAGCCAGGGTATCATATTGTGAATGGTAAAATGAGCAAAGTTGGGTGATAGGAAATGCAAAAAAATTAAAAAGTCAAAATGACTGGGGACACGGGGCTTACCCTTCAAATCATAACCGATCTGTCAAGGACTATGCTTGAGTTACTTGAAGGCTTGCTGTGTGCCAGGTGCATGCTGAGTCCTTTATCCCATGATCTTCTTTTATTTGCAGAAAAATCTATGAGGTAGGTATTATCATCAGCAATTTGTATTCAGGGAAATTGAGGCACAGAGGTGCTGGTAACTTGATGAAGGCTGCAGAGGTAGTAAGCAGTAGGGCTGTGGTTTCAGTGTGGGTCTGCTGGCTTCAATCCTTGAGGGTCTCATGGTTTGACCCCCATAGCAGTGGGCCCTGATGGCTGGGGATCTAGTTATAGGTCAGGTGCTAGGTCGGATGGGTCTCGGGAGGCCTGAGTCGGCATCTCTAACCAGCTCTCAGGGAATATGCTGCTGCTGCTCTGTGAGGCCTCAATAAGCTTGACCTTTAGTCACAGCATGGAGGGATGGAGAGAGGATGGAGGCACGAGGGCGACTGTGTGCTTTGTGGTCCACAGGACCTAGGTTCACACTTCTCCTTAATAGCTGTGTTGCCTTGACCTTGGCACTCCTTGACCCAGAGTGCTAGGTTTACAGGCATAGGTTTTCAGACAGTGAAGATACTTGCATTGCCCATTTATAAAAAGTTCTGATAATGCCCACTGCATGGAGTGAGGCATGAGAGTGAAATGGAATGTGTAGCATGGAACTGGGGGCTTCTACCGTTGGTGTTCCTTACTCTGGGGCAAGGAAAGAGAAAGGCAGAAAGGAAGCCCTGGTTACTGGACAGCGTCTAGGAGCCAAGCTGAGTGTGACCCGACAGCACCTATTTCTGTGATGCTGTGATGGGCATCCTGTGTCATCACTACATCCCAGCGTTGGGCCCCCTTGTCCCATTCCTTCCTGGAAGTCATAACACAAAGCCACACAAATGAAAAACCATTTCACCAAAAGTTTTGTTTTATTTTAAGTTGCAAGAATTCAAGCCACATATAAAGGCTGCCAAGGAAGGAGAGAATATGTGAGAAAAAGACAAGCAGGTAAGAATTACACAGAAAGTCGGCAGTTTGCAGTCGGCCAGAGTCTCACCCTTTCTCTCTTTATCCCCTTGGCACCTGGGTGCACAGGCTCGTTTGCAGGTTCTCTCGCTTTGCCTGTCCTTGCCTCAGGGTCCAGTTCTGGGCCTTTTCTCATTTCTTTATTTACTGGAGATTATAATGTTGTGGCTTATCATTGTTCTGCAGACATGGTTTGGGGATTTTTTTTTGAGACAGGCTCTCACTGTGTTGCTCAGGCTAGTGTGCAGTGGGTCAGCCTTGCTCACAGCAACCTCAAACTCCTGGATTCAAGGGATCCTCCTGCCTCAGCCTCCTGAACGGCTGAGACTATCGGTGTGAGTCACTGTACCCAGCCACCCAGGCATGTTTTATGACATGTGCATGCTTTTTTTTTTTTTTTTCTGGAGTCTCACTCTGTCACCCTGGATTGAGTGCTGTGGCATCATCATAGCTCACAGCAACCTCAAAGTCTTGGGCTCAAGTGATTCTCCTCCCTCAGTTTCCTGTATAGCTGGGACTACAGGCACCCACAACTCCTGGCTAATTTTTTCTATATTTAGTAGAGACAAGGTCTTCCTCTTGCTCAAGCTGGTTGAGCTCAAGTAATCCACCCGTCTCGACCTCCCAGAGTGCTAGGTTTATAGGCATAAGCCACCTTACCCAGCCAACATGTGCACGTTTAAAATTTCTGAAAAATGCTTCAAACACAAGTACCCTGGAGTCACTGCCTTTTTATCCCATCTCAGTCACGTTCACACACAAACCCTCAGCCACACACACACCTTTCTTGGAAGTAACCACTCTGGAATTCTTGAATTTTGTTGTCATAACTACAAAGACAATGTTCTTTATAGTTTTACCACCTATGGATGTATCTCTAAATAGTATATTTATAGTTTGGCATGTTTTAAACTTAATAAAATTAGATTGTTGGTATCTTTACCAACATTTTTGCACTCAAAATCATTTTTGAAATTCTACCAGATGTGTGTTCGTTTATTCCTTTTCTTTGGTGCATATTTTACTATATCAAAGATTGATGTGATGGACTTGTGGGTCACATAGGCTCTGTCACAGCTACTCAAGTCTGCCATCATAGTGCACAAGTAACTCAAAGAACGGGCGTGGCTGTGTTGCAATAAAACTTCATTTGCAGAAACAGGTGACAAGCATATTTTGCCAGCCTCTGAGCTCATATGAATATATTACAACTTAGCCATTCTGTTGATGGACGTTTGTTGTTTATAGTTGCTTGCTTCTATATAGAAACAATGCCGTTCTGAGGCATAAAATAAACACTACATTTTAAAAATCTAAGTAACTGAAAAAAATCTGAAGAGCATTTAAAAATTGGAAGACAAGCCAAAAGCTAGTTTTTGTGTACCCTGGATTAGGTATCTGAATTTTTAACACAGTGACTGCCACACTAGAAAAAAAATTGAGGGGGACACAATGTTTTATAAGGTCAAGAAATCTGTGAGTTAATATGCTTCAGCCACAGGCTCAAAAATTAGGATGAGTTAAATATGACTCACATGGTAATGTGTTAAATGTGGACAACTAAATCAAAGTTAACTCTAGGTCAGAGGCTAAAGGTGGTCACGAAACTAAATCTGCATCATCACAATTTTCACCCCCTCCCCAAAAAAGATGTCAGGAAACTGACCCCTTCCCACAGCATCCTCTGTTTTTCTGTATCCCTAGCTCAGTTTCCCACAGGTGCCCCCAGGAAAGAGCTGATCACACTCATCTGACTTTCCATCTCTGGGGCGAACAGGGTGCTGTGTGGGCATCCGGGTATTTGTTGAGCCAAGTAGATAACTTCTGGAGAAGCCTTTTGTATTTAAATATGATCCTGCTCACCTTCTAATGCCAGCAGTGAATTCTTTCAGCCATCAGACTGGAAACCTATTGGCGTGGAGCCCTGGCTCGGAGGGAGGCGGAAAGGAGAAAGTGGGCCGTGCAGATTATCAGAAAGTAAGTTGTCAAGTACGACAGGCAGGAGTGCTTACACACACCGTTGTGCCACACGGAATGGATGTAGTTGAGTCTGGTGTAATTTTGGGGTTGGTGCAGAAAGGAATCTTCCCTTCAGGGTATGCACAGGAATTCAGTCCCATCTTGGCCTGAGTACCCAAATTTGATGGTGACTGCAATTGTGTACATTTCTAATTTGCCTTAGTCTTGCTCAAAAATCATAAAGCCAAAGGCCTTCTGATGCCAGGCAGGTCAAGTGAGTAGGATAAGACCACAGGGTGAGGTTGGGATTTTGGCAAACTGGAATGCTCAGTCCATCTCAAAAGAGGTGGTAATTTATTCTGATCCAGTGGATGGCCACCAAGGGGAAGTGCTACCACATCAGTTGAAAACCAAAATCTAGCTTTTATGTAATACCTCCCAGAGATTGGCAGACTACAGCCTGTGGGCCAAGTGCAGCCTGGTAATTAATTCAAGTTACTCAAAACAATAAGCACACAAATTGGATTAAAGATGGCGGCTGAGTAACAGCTTCCCTGCAACTGGGCACGGCGAGTCTGGGGAGACAAGACTCCAGACATCTCTGGCCGGTGGGATCTGCCTATGATCATACCTTTGAGGATACAGGGAGCCAGCAAGGGACTTCTGGACCCCAGGAGGAAGACAAAAACAGTGGAAAACTGGCAAGTGGCTGCGTGTGTT
>CAUYPK010101681.1:0-19893 GCA_963574355.1 Loris lydekkerianus | reverse complement strand
GTCTATAATTTTCTTTTCTTGTTGGATCTTTTCTTGGTTTGGGGATCAGAGTGATGTTTGCTTCATAGAACGTGTTGGGTAGTGTTCCTTCTTTTCTACCTTTTGGAACATGTTGAGTAATATAGGTACTAATTCCTCTTTAAAGGTTTGGTAGAATTATGATGCAAAACCATCTGGCCTCGGGCTTTTCTTTTTAGGGAGGTTTTGTATGCTTGATGCTATTTCCGAACTTAATATGGGCCTGTTGAAAATTTCCACTTGATTCTGGGTAAGTCTTGGAAGGTAACCTGCTTCCAAGAATTGGTAAATTTCATTCAGATGTTCATATTTCTGAGAATAAAGTTTCTTGTAATAATATTCATTAAGGATTTTAATTTATTTCTGAGGGGTCTGTTGTTATTTCGTCTTTGTCATTTCTGATTGATGAGATTAGAGACTTCACTCCTTTTTTCCTGATTAGATTGGCCAAAGGTTTATCTATTTTAGTGATCTTTTCAAAAAGGTCAATACATCAAAGGTCAATAAATCTAAAAGGTTTTTGATTTATTGATCTGTTGTATAATTATTTTGTCTTCATTTTTATTTAATTCTGATCTAATTTTGGTTATTTCTTTTCTTCTTCTGGGTTTGGGGTTGGAATTTTCTTTGTTTTCCAGTTGCTTGAGATGCCCCATTAAGTTGTTTACTTCCTTTCTTTCCGTTCTCTTGAGGAAGGCTTAGAGTGCTATAAGTTTCCCTCTTAGAACTGCCTTTGTGGTGTCCCAGAGGTTCTGATAGTTCATGTCTTTATTGTCATTTTGTTCCAAAAAACTGGCAATTTGTTTCTTAATCTCATCTCTGACCCAGCTATCATTCAGCATAAGGTTATTTAACTTCCATGTTTTTGTATGAGTATGCAGATTCCTGTTGTTACTCAGCTCAACTTTTATTCCATGGTGGTTCGAGAAGATGCAGGGAACAATTTCTATTTGCTTAAATTTACTTAGGTTAGACTTGTGACCTAAGATGTTATTGATTTTGGAGTAAGTTCCGTGGGTTTAGGAGAATTATGTGTATTTAGTTTTGTTGGGATGAAATGGTCTATAGATCTTTGCTAAATCCAAATGTTGGATGGTTAGGTGTAAATCTAAAATTTCTTTGCTCACCTTCTTATTGGGGGATTGATCCAACGTGCCATAGGAGTGTTGAAAGCTCTGACTATTATGGAGCTAGAGGAAATCAAGTTGCTCATGTCTGTTAGAGTTTCTCTTATAAATTGAGTTGCATTCTGGTTGGGTGCATAGATATTAATAATTGAAATCTCATCATATTGAGTATTATCCTTAACAAATATGAAGTGACCATTCTTATCCTTCCTTACTTTTGTTGTTTTAAAGCCTAGTGTATCTGCAAATAAAATTGCAAGTCCTGCTTTTTTCTGAGTAGTATTTGCCTGAAATATGGATGACCATCGTTTAACCCTGAGTCTATATTTGTCTTTTAAGGTAAGATGTGACTCTTGCATGCAACTAATATCTAGCCTGAGTTTTTGTACCCGGTCAGCTAACCTGTGCCTCTTTAGAGGATAGTTTAAGATGTTCACATTAATGGAGAATATTTATAAGTGTGGTAAAATTTGGAGTATCAAGTTTTTCAAATGTCCAGTGGACATGTTTAATCCTTTCGCCACTGTGGAAGTTGGAGTTTGTTCAAAACAGAATTTTTGAGTGAGTTTACTTTCGTGGTGGAGGATTGGGTTGGTCATTATGGAGGATAGGCCTGAGAATATCCTGGAGAGTTGGTTTGGTTATGGCAAATTTCTTCAACATATGAACGTCATTAAAGTATTTAGTTTCTTCATCATAAACGAAACTCAGTTTAGCTGAATTCAGGATCCGGGGTTGAAAGTTATTTTGCTTTAGGAGATTAAAAGTCGATGACCACCCTCTTCTGGCTTGAACAGTTTCAGCAGAGAGATCTGAAGTCATTCTAATATTCTTCCCTTTGTAGGTAATGGCTTTCTTTTTTCTGGCTCCTTTGAGAATTTTCTCTTTCATATTAACTTTAGTGAAGTTAATTATGATATGCCTGGGGGATGTCTTATTTGGGTTGAGTCATGCTGGGGTTCTGAAGCTGTTAGTTTTCAGAATTTCAGAATCTCTATGCATGTCTGAAAAATTCTCTTTTCTAATTTCTTGGAGAAGGGTCTGTGTGCCTAGTGAGGCCACTTCATCTGTTTCAGGGATTCCAATGAGTTGGATATTAGCCTTCTTCGAATTATCCCAGAGCTCTCTGAGAGAATGATCAGTTTTTGCTTTCCATTTGTCTTCCTCTTTGAGAGTTTGGGAGTGTTCAAAGGCTTTGTCTTCAATGTCAGAAATCCTTTCTTCTGCTTGCTCCACTCTGTTACTGAGGGATTCTATTTTATTTTTCAGATCTTTGAGGGCTGCAAATTCTTGCTTCAGTGTGTCTAATTCTTTGGTGGTTTTGTCTTTAAATGCATTGAATTCTTGAGACAACTTTTGAATTTCTCCTCGAATTCCTAATTCCGACTTCTGAATTGCTGCTTGATGTTTTAATTCCAAATTTTCCTCCACTTTATTAATCTTGTTTGCAATCCAAAGTCTGAATTCGATTTCTGACATCTCAGCCAGTTTTTTATGAATGGGATCTTCAATTACATCTGCCATATGTTTCCTTGAGGGGGGGGGGTGTTGATCTATTCTGGTTATTCATGTTACCAGAGTTTTTCCAATGATTCTGCCCCATGGTTGTTTTACTCCCTTTGATTTTTCCCCTGGGGCTTTGTCGAGGGCCTGTACAGTGCTGTGGCCTGAGAAACTGGGGCCCTGTCTGGTGTGGTGGGGCTAAGTTCTTCCATCTTGTTTTCAGCTGGTTTCTGTTCGACCGTAATGAAACAGATACTCTTGATCGAAGTCTCAGCTGTGGAGTAATATCATCAATTTGGTCACTCCACCTACCACAGGCAACAATTGGAAAAATAAAATCAAACCTTCCTACAACCATACACCCAGGGCCCCACCTGGTTTGTACTCAGGTGATTGGCTCAGTCCAAAAGGTCCAAATTAATTGTCTCAGTCTGCACCTGTCTTGGGTGAGAGAGTTTAAGAGGTCTCTGGCTACTGGATCACAGGGGTCTGGTGACTACTCTGATGTAGCTTGCTCCAGTGCTGCGTGGAGTCAGTAGGAGCCAACCATCCAATAGATCAGTCTGGGAAGGTTGGTGCCTCTTTCCCCACCATGGACCACTGTCATACCCAGTCACTGATAATCCTGCAGTTTGCTGACCCAGTTGCTTGTAGTGAACCGATACTCCTGATGTTTGCACCTGCCTGTATCACAAGGAAGTCTGTCATGCCACTGCACTCTGCCTCTCTCTAGCAGGAGGAGGTGAGGCCTGGCTGCCTCGGGCACTTGATGAAGGTTGGGGGGTGTTCACCCATGTCCAGACTCGCCCATGATTAATGCTACTGACAAAACAGAACAGAACAACTTTGCAGTTCCCCTGCAGAAGAGAAGCTGATTTGATTTCCAAATTAGCTTGTCTTTGCTCCCGCAGGTTTGAATTTGGTTAGCTGTCAGTTCTGTCCTGCTGCTTTCCTTTGTCTATAGGCTGATGATTGCCTGAGGGCTAGGTGCGTCTTAGGCTCAGTAAAGCGGTCCTCTGGTTCAGCCCCACCCTGGGAGTTTCCCCAGTTTGGAAGTCGGTCTTGCCTGAGGCAATCCTTTACTCACAGTCTCTGGTTGCCCAGGGAGACAGGGGGTGTGCTTCAGAATATCCGTGGGTGAGCCGCATTACTGCTAAATGAGGGCTGCTGTTTTATGCTTCAGGGAGCCGCTGCTCTTGTGTGGTTCTCTCTTAGCCAACCATCCTCTCCTCACTCCCATGGCTCAGAGTCTGCACTGACTGGCTGCAGCCCCAGCACTGTCCACAGCCCTTGAGAAATCACCCAAGAGTCTGGCTTCCTGGGGAACAGGCCTCCAGACCTCGGAGTGAGAGTGGAGGGAAGTGCTGGGAGCTCAGGGTTGCAGGTAGAGAATATATACAGTCTTACACAGTTTTATGCCTGGCTTTATTGTCGACAAAAGACGGCTGCTGCACTATGCCTCAGGGAACTGCTGTTCCCGTGTGGTTCCCTCTCAGCCGACTGTCCTCTCCTCGCTCCTGTGCCTCCGAGTCAGCGCTGACCAGCTTTCATCTAGGCACTGTCCACACCCCTCAAGAAATAACCCAGGAATCTGAACTCCTGGGGGACAGGTCTCCAGACCTCAGTGTGAGAGTGGAAGGGAGTGCAGGGAGCTCCGTTTAAGGTAGAGCATATATACACTTTTATACAGTTTTATGCCTGGCAGGAGAATGCCATGGCACCCTAGTAGGGGAGGCAGGTCCAGTTTTTAGAGGGTCTCTCCCATGGAGTATAGTGGGAGGACCTTTGAACTCTGCCCGTTTGATTGTGGGGCACTCTGAGCCGTTCTCATGGGGGAGGGGACTCCCATTCGCTTGGTGATGGATTTTGTACCTTTTGTTTGTATCCTTGGGGTCGCAGCTCGCCTCAGTGGGGTTGACGTGCGTTCTTCAACCTTCTCTCTTAGTGCAGCTCAAATCCACTAGGTTACTTGCTAAATTTCTGTCCTTTAACTCTCCTTCTGGACAGGAGCCTCTGTGGAAAGCTGGCTTCAGTCAGCCATCTTGTCTCCTCCCCCCTCCTTTTTCAACTTTTCCAGTGAATCCACACATGTTTTATTTGGGAATGCAGCCAATGGTTTTTCTATTAATAGATTTTGAGTTGTGGGGAGATGGTACAAATTTTCCTCCTTCACTTGTTTGATGAGGAGTCCTAATTTTACTTCAAATGTTTTCAAATGTGATTGTATATCACAGATGAGTTTCCCCTTTCCTTGAAGTTGCACATCGAAACTGTTGGAGTAGCTCTGTTACATCTGTTAGAAAGGCAAGGTGCTATTTCCATTGTGCATCATTGAGCTCTGCTACTTCTTTGTTTTGTGAAAGCAGAAAAGCTGTAATCTGTGGAAGTAAGCCATAGAAATGTTTCAAAATCATCCCTTCACTCAGCCAATTGACTTCTGTATGGTGCAGAACATCTTCATAGGCAACATTTAGCTTAGAGAGAAATTCCTGAAATTGTTTGTGGTTTAGTGCATTAACTCTATGAAGTTAACACAAGATACCACGATTTTCATAACAGAGCCCTACTTCAGAGATTTACTATACAGCACTTGTTGGTGGATGAGGCAGTTTATGGCTATTGGATGAGAATGGTTATGTTTGTCCATCTCTTGGTTAATGTGACCAATTACTCCTTTCTTAGACCCCACATGCTAGGAGCACCATCAGTTGTCACACTGGCTAGTTTAGCCCAGTCCTGCTCCAAACCATTCACAGTTTGGCAAACCTTTTCATAGATATCCTCTTCTGTAGTTGTTCCTTTGATGCTTTGTGGTGCATGAAGCTCTTCTATGACTTCAAAATAGTCATTTGTCTATTAATAAAAATTAGAACTTGTGCAGAATCACGAACATCATTACTTTCATCCAGTGCCAAGGAAAACTAGGAAATTTTTGCACAGTTTTGCAAATGCTAATGCAAATTCTCTCCCATTTCTTCAGTCCTTCGTGTAATTATAGGTCTTGAAAGACTCACTGTACTAAATAAATCAGCCTTCTCTGGACACATCTCTTTGGCAACAGAAAGAATGCATTCTGAGAGGAGGAGTCGAGAGACAGAGAGAAGGAGGGGAGTCAGAGAGTGTGGTGCACATTCCACACATGTGCACTGTGGGCCTGGGATGAATCAGCTGCTAAGTAGGACAGGCAGCGGCACAAACACCTGGCGGGCTGTTTAAATGTCCTCGGTGGGCCGTGCTCTAGATTGTAGCTAAGTGGAAAATGAAGTTACCTACCCAGGCCTTCTGTGACTTCATTGACCAAATTCTTCTGTATTTTGCTGTCTTGTTACTGACAGACTAAATAAATATATTAGCAAAATTAGTATAAAGCAACAGTGCATTAGAATTAATCTGTTACAGTATACAAAAGCAAACATTTTGGTATAAAAGCATACCAGTATACAAAAGCAAACAAATTGGTATATATAAAACATAGCAAAATAACAAGCATGGAGGAATTCTGTTATTCGTGTTCATGCACATAGTAAGGGTGGATGTTTTACTGCAGGACTTCTGGAATGACTGTAAGAGTGCTTCATGAATCCTTTTTTCAAAATACAGCAGTAAAACTAGATATAATTGTCAAAAACAACAATTTAAAGTCTATATAAATTGACCAAAAGTCAAATAACAAATTGAGGTACATTTATTAAAGAAATTCTGGCTAGGCACAGTGGCTAATACCTGTAATCCTAACACTTTTGGAGGCCAAGGCAGGAGGATTGATTGAGCCCTGGAGTTTGAGGTTGTAGTGAGCTATGATTACATCACTGCAGTATAGGCCAGGCAATGAAGTGAGACCTCATCTCAAAAATCTTGGTAAGAATGTGGGTGTCTGTAGCAATTAAGATTGCTACCATCCTCATCAGATCCATGTTGCCAAAACCTTCTTATTCCAAGCAGATCAAGTAGGCTGTGACAACCAGCTCTGATTTCTCCTGTCAGCTACAAAAATAACCAATATGTTTATTCAGTTAATTTTCAACAGAGGTACCAAGTGATTTTACTGGAGAAGAGATAAGTTTTTTCAACAGGTGGTTAGGACACTAGCACCATATACAAAAGAATGAATTTGTACCTTAACCTGACATCACACACAAAAAATGACCTAAATTAAGCACTAAGACCATAAAATACTTAAAAGCAAAAGAAGATATATTTATAATCCTGGATCAGGCAAGTATTTTTTAGATATAACACCAAAATCATAAGTAATAAAAGAAAATTGATAAATTATATTTCATAAGAAATTAAAAATTTTGTAATGTCTGGAGACTTAAAGGACAAGCCACAGTCTAGGAGAAAATATTTGCAAATTATGTATCTGATAAAGGACTTGTCCAGGCATCCTCAAACTTTTTAAACAGGGGGCCAGTTCACTGTCCCTCAGACCATTGGAAGGCTGGACTATACTTTATAAAAAAAAACCTATGAACAAATTTCTATGCACACTGCACATATCTTATTTTGAAGTAAATAAACAAAACTGGAATAAACACAATCACACCACCTCCTGGAGCCCAAAGTTTGAGGACCCCTGATACTATACAAGGAATGCTCAAATTGTAATAATAAGAAAACAACTCAATTTTTTAAATGGGCAAAGGATTTAAAGACATACTTCTCCAAAGAAGGTAATAGGATGACCAATAAGCTCGTGAAAAGATGGTGACATCATTAGCTATTAGGGAAATGCAATATAAAAGCATGATGAAATACCATTACCCATCTATTAGAAAGGCTGAAATAAGAGATACTGGCAATACCAAATGTTTGAGAGGGTGTGGTGCAACTAGAACTCTCATACATTTCAGTGTGTGTATGTGTGCTGGCTGGGTGTTGCAAAATGGCACAGTTACTCTGGGAAATGGCTTGCAACTTCTTATAAACAGATGTTTACCATATGAGTGAGCAGTCTCACTCTTGAGTATTTATCCTAGAGAAATGAAAACATTTTTGTATAAAAACTTGCTCATGGATGTTCGTAGTAGATTTTTTTGTGTGTGACAGCCAAAAGCTGGAAACTTTTGTATTTTCTATAGGATCTTGGCCTGATTTGGTGTCTCATGCCTATAACCTAGCATTCTTGGAGGCTGAAGCAGGTGGCTTGCCTGAGCTCAGGAGTTCAAGACCAGCCTGAGCTAAAGTGAGACCCTGTCTCTACTAAGAATAGGAAAACTAGCCAGGTGTTGTGGCTGGTGCCTGTAGTTCCAGCTACTCAGGAGGCTTAAGACAAGAAGATCACTTGAGCCCAAGAATTTGAGGTTGCTGTGAGCTATGATGCTACAGAACTCAACCTCAGGGCAACTGAGTGAGACTCTTGTTTCCAAAAAAAAAAAAAAGCATCATCAGAATATGTATAGATCTCTATTCTGTATGTTAAGAATTCCACATTCAGAATATTGAATTGTTCATATTAACAATTCAATAAGATAACCCAACTTAAAACATGGCAAAAGATTTGAATAAATATCCATTTCATCAAATGGGGTATGCAATGGCCCATAAGCACATAAAAAGATGCTTAGCATCTTTAGGTTTTAAGGAAGGACCAAATAAAACTACAGTGAGATATCACTTACTGCTCTCTAAAATAGGTATAATCATTCATAAGATAATAACAAGTGCTGTTGTGCAGGTAACTCTTATATGTTGCTGGTGGGAATATAAAATTGTACAGTTTCCCAATCAGAAAACAGTTTGGCAATTTCTAAAATATTAAACATGTATTTACCACATGACATAGTAGTTCCTATCTATGTGTTACGTATCTATGCTAGAGAAATGAAAACATATATTCATACGGACTTCTATATGAATGTTCATAGCAGCATTATTATTCACATTAACAAAAAAGGGGAAACAACCCAAATGTTCATTAACTAGTGCATGGAAAAACAAAAATGGTATATTCATGCAATAGAATACTATTTGGCAATAAAAAGGGAACCAAGTACTGATACTTGCCTCCACCATAGGTGAACCTTGAAAACATTATGCTGAATGAAAAAAGCCAGACACAAAGTGCCTAATATCGTACAGTACCATTTATGTGAAATGTCCAGACAAGGAAAATCCATACAGACAGAAAGTAGGTGAGTAGTTGCCAGGGGATGGGAGTAGGAAATAGGGAATGAATGCAGATGGAAATGTTCCACAGTCAAATTGTGCTCATGATTGTACAACTCCAAATGTACTAAAAATCACTGAATTGTACACTTAAAATGGGTTTAATTTTATGTTATGTAAATTGCACTCTAATAAAATTGATTTTTAAAACTGAGTGTTTGACTCCATATTTAAAACAAGGAACAAAAATATATTGAATGAATTTTCTTCGAAACTAATATATCAGTGACTAGCACAGCTGCATGATAAGTAGCAGAACAAGTAGAGAAAGTTATTGAAAGGGCTGTGACATTCATTCTCTAAAACCAAGTCATATTAATGACCCCCAAACCTGAAAAGTAATTGTCACAGCTGGAATCCATTGGGTTTTCTTTATTCATTGAATTAGCGTTATCCATCACTATCTTCAAGCACTGTGTAACTGGATTTGAAATGGGACACTTTCTTTCTCTGAATTTCAGATGAAGCTTTACAACTCGGAATAATCCCTAAGGTGCTGTAAAAAAACCCTACAGCGGTGGCCACATTTATCTGGTGATCATTTATGCTCAGTAGCTTACATAAGATGAGATCTCACTAAAGGAAAACAGTACATCCATTGCACCTGCTCCCCTCCTCCTTAACAAAGGCTGATTGACATAAACATTGATATATTGCAGCTGACAAATAGTCGTCTAGAGTTACACTTCACCATGCACACTTGTTCAGCTGCTCTCTCAACAGCCACAGTCATAAAAGGGAAACTAGTATCAGACTAACGGGGACTGGTTTCCCCTGTGGGATTTTTAAATTACCTCATATTTCTTTCCCATATTACTACCAAGTGGTTTTTTTTTTTTTTTTGTTATATCTTTTAAAAATTAGAAAAGTTGGCAGTTGTATACCATCAGTATAATATGCTAATACTGTCGTGAAGTGAGCTTTTTCATATGCACAAGTTGAAACAGTCTTGAATTTTTGCACCTTTGGAGTTCATTATCTTGTTTTAAGCCACATCAAATGTCAAGGGAATTTCATCCATATTTGCTTTCTGTAAAAGTTAAAAGCTAAATTCTTTCCTGCTATTAGTCATATACTTATGAAATCAGTGATTCTTTCTTCTTCAGCTGACATCTTATGTTCTATGTTTTGTGGCCCGCATACCTAATAGACTTTTTCTATTTGTAATCTGGAACACTCTGCTGTTGATCCAGTCGAATCAGTGCCTCTGTTGCTCTCCATTTTTTGTTGTTGTTGTTGCTCTCCATTTTTTTTCCTTGGCGTGTGTGTGAACATTAAAAAAAAATCTAATGCTGTTTTAATTCCTTGTAGTTATGACTTCTTCATGGTTCCCTGTCAGAGGATGTCTTCTAGATCCAATAGAAATATGAAAATATGCTGTTCATATTTTCTCCTAGCCTTTATAATTTTTTCACCAAAACCCCTCCCTTTTTTAGTCATAATATCCTATTCTTTCTTTCTTTTTTTTGAGCAGAGCCTCAAGCTGTTGCCCTGGGTAAAGGTGCTGTGGCATCACAGCTCAAAGCAATCTCCAACTCCTGGGCTCAAGCGATTCTCCTATTCTCCTGCCTCCGCCTCCCAAGTAGCTGGGAATACAGGCACCTGCCACAACACCCAGCTATTTTTGGGTTGCAGCCATCATTGTTGTTTGACGGGCCCAGGCTAGATTCGAACCCGCCAGCTCAGGCGTATGTGGCTGGTGCCCTAGCAACTTGAGCCACAGGTGCTGAGCCTATCCTATTCTTTCTTCATGTGGAAAATGCTAAATGTGAATTTACGATGACATGGAATATGCTGGTAATAAATATGAATATGAATCTAAAATATTTAGGGATATACTCAAGCTCTTTCTTGAGTTAGTGGTGTATCCTGTGTCTCGGTATATTTTTGGTCAAATCTATTGGGGTGGTGTTAACTTTGTATTTTTGCTGTAGTGTTTTATGCTGTCATATTTTAACCACAAGGGGACAGTAACATCACCTTCACTGTCTCCCTTCCATCTTTAATATGGGTGCATTGGTCCCAAGGTTTTATAGAGAAAGGTTTATAACATTAAAAACAATATTCATCATTTTATAATAAGTCTAAATATTATGGCGATGATTACTGGGAGAGATTTTGAGAGCATTTCCTATAATCAAGGAATTTGTCTACAAATATAAATCTATTTTGTTAGAACAGTATTCATTTTGAGGACCCTGTGCTAATATGGTTCAGTCTTTCTGTCAGCTCTGCTGATGATGAGGTTAGTTAGGAAACTCAAGATACAGTGTCTTTCTTATATGAAGCAGGTTTTGATTGAGGAGAAAGCTTGTCTCTATAAATGACTATGTTGGTTTCCTAATGAAGACATTTGAGTACAATTTTGTGACATATAGCCTTCTGCAGACACTGCAGGCCTTCCTGTATTATGACGAGTATTAAAGAGCCATGGCACCGTCTTTGTCGTGTAAAACTTGGTTAGAAAACAGTACCTAACCAAGGAAGTAGAATAAGAATAAAAAGCACGACAGAGTTCCATCTGAGGTGGAGGTGTGAGCCCCTGAGAGCCCTGACCAGCCCCCATTGTCTTGTTACCATCACACTGGGAGAGGAATTGCCACTGCTATAGCAGGCCCCGGTCACCATCCCTGTGACAGCAGCCATGAGCAGTGAGGGTGAAATACTCAGCATGACACCATGGGCAGTGGCAGAGGGAGTGGGAGCCCAAGAAGGTCATCCTGGTGAAAGTTTGGAGATAGTGAGATGGTTCAACATGAAAAACAGATACGGTTACATCCACAGGAATGACATCAAGCAAGATGTATTTGAACACCAGATTGTTGTAAAGAAACAGCCTCAGGAAGCATCATGGCACAGTGCAAGGAATAGAGAACCTATGGAGTTTGATGTTGGTAGAAGAGGAAAGGGTGTACAGGTGGCAAAGTTTGTAGGTCCTGGTGGAGTTCTAGGACCAGGCCATAAAAATGCAGCAGATTGTAAGCATTATAGATGTCATCTGCGTCATTATAGGTGTTACCTGCATGATGGGGATCTTCTGCACAGTCTCTACCAGAATTACCAGAAAAATGAGAATGGAAAAAAGCAAGGATGGTAGAGTGCCCCTCAATGTCAAGCCCGATGGCACACAAGGCAACACCTTACCTTCCCTCTTGTCCTATGTATAGACCCTATGGGTATTGACCAGTGTGTTCTAACATTCCTGTGCAGGGAGAAGTGACAAAAGGTACTTGAGCCAGGGTGAAGGAGAATAGGTAGGCCAGTGAGACAGATTACGTATCTGGGGTTATAGATCATGAGTCTCCAGAGTCCCTCTTCATTTACTGAAAAAGAGCAGGAAAATGAAGGCACTGAAACCCAAGGCCAGCAGCCACCTCAGTGAAGGTGCCTGACAACTTCAGACACCACCACAGACATCCAGAAAACCCTAATTCACAAGATGGCACAGAGACCACTAGCTGGGAGTTCTCCCAAAGCTGAGCAGGGCAGGGCTGACTATATACCAGCTGACCATCTCTACCATCATCTGGTTTTTCATCTTACAGGAAGAAATGAATATAGGTTCAAGCAATAAGACTTGAACAAAAGATTGGCCCTGAAGACCTTAAGTGCTTACTTTTTGCCCATTTACCAGACAAGTAGAACTATCTGCATTATGGAGATTTTATTACTTTTCCCTACAGACATCTCTTTGTGGTAATGACAAATGTTTTTCCAAAAATTTGGTGGTTCTCATACACTTTAAAAGATTTTTGAAATTGTTTCATATCTAGTAAGACTGAGATTATTAAGAACTTCACTTTTAATTTATACTAAAACTTTACAACTTGATTTTTTTTTTTTTTTTTTAATAAAAGGCAACAAACTCCAAATCTCTGTCAATACAGGTCTATAATAAGGATAATAATAGTGCAATACAGATACAGATTTGGGGTTGAAGAATTGTATTTTTCTGGATTTTATATATTATTTGCTATTCAACAATGTCATATGAGTTCTCATATATGTTGGTGATAAGAGTCATTATAGAACATTATACATAGAAGATAGGAAACATTGTTCTTTCTTCTTCACTTGTAACTTTCTCCATTAGTGGCAAAATGAGATGAAGGACCATTTTACTTTTTTTTTTTTTTTTTTTTTTTTTTTTTGCTTTTTGAGGCAGGGTCTCACTCTGTTATCCAGCTGGAGTGTAGTAGGGTCATCACAGCTCAGAGCAACCTCTCAAAATCCTGGACTTAAGTGATCCTCATGCCTCAGCCCCCTGAATAACTAGGAATACAGGCACCCATCACTATGCCTACTTCATTTTTCTATTTTTGGTCAAGACAGGGTCTCACTGTTGCTCAGGATTGAGCTCCTGGACTCAAGCAATCCTCCTGACTCAGCCTCCCAGAGTGCTAGGATTACAGACATGAGCCCACAGCATCTGGCATCTTCTACATTTTAATATTGCTAGCAAAGAACTGAATTTAGAAGTCTGAAATTTTCCTCCTAAGAAAATCATAGAAAGTGTCTAGTAGTTATTTGTAGTTTATTTGTTTTCACATTTCACTCTTTTCTATGTAGGCATGTCTGAGTCACGTCCAGGACCAGGAGACCACTCCTTATTCATGGAATTGAATGCTTATGCACAATTTTGCTGTTTGTATTGTTCACTAATGAGAAAGCCCTACTGAGAGGGAAATGAGACTTAAAGGCTTGCATCTGATTATCTTAGCTGTATCATAGCCACAGCCCCAAGAAGCCAGCTCTGTAGCCCCTGAATCATGACTGCTCAAATTTATGCTGTAGTGTTTTGCTTCTCAAGGGGTATAATTATCTTCTCCATGATATCCAGTGCTTGAAATGACCTAAGCAAAGGAATATAACCCCCCACCCCCAGCTTCCTCTGGTGTATGGCAAAACAAGGTGCATTTATTACAATTAGAAATTCCAGTGGCCTGGTCCTTGCTTGCAGATGGCAGTGGGGCTGGCTAGAGGGATGCTGTTGGGGAAAATCAATGAGCTCAGCAGTTCTGCTTTGTGCTATCTTAGGCAGAAATAACTTCCCTACTTATCATCCCACCTTCCTTCACCAAAAGCCTGAGAAATTAGACATGGTCGCTGTTAAAAGAGTGCTCGGAGTGCCATAATAACCACCAAATGTACTGTCCCACCTTGTTCTCTCAGTGGCTGAGGGACTTAAATCAGACCAGAGTACAAGATGCTTAACCCTTTTAAGTCTGAAGGACCATGCTATGGCTCCTAAAATACCTACGCGATACCTGGTTTCTAAGATTACTTCTGCATTTCTAGTTGTTGAAAGTCAACTGTGCCACTATTTCCACACACTCTCTACCCTCTCTACCCTTCCTCAGGCCTGATGGGTTTTTTCCACACTGTTTCAGGGCTGATTGTCGGAGTGATCCTGAGGTATGGTACCCCTGCTACCAGTGGCCATGACAAGTCACTCAGCTGTACTCAGGAAGACAGGGCCTTCAGCACCTTATTAGTAAATGTCAGTGGGAAGTTCTTCGAATATACCCTGAAAGGCGAGATCAGCCCTGGCAAGATCAACAACGTGGAGCAGAATGACATGCTGCGGAAGGTGAGTTGGGGGATGTTCAGCCATCACTGTCCTGATATGGTTGTTGAGTCCCCGGCTCATCTTGACCTTGTAGAGAGAAATCTTTCCAAATTCCTGGAATATCAATAACATTCCCAGATCTTCATTTTGTTAGGAAGTTTTTGGGCCAAGAAGGGACCAGATTTTAACTGGAGCCTTTCACCTTTGTAACCTCCTCTGGCTTGTTAGAATCTGTAGCTGCGTGGGCTATTGATTGTGCAGTGGGTTTGTATGTCCCCATTCAGCTCATTTCTCTAGCCACCACCTCTTCTTTACTATGTTTCTTATCCTTGCTGTGGTTTAGGGTTGAGATTGATTCTTTCTTAAAATAAAATTATTTTTTACTTTTTAGAGACAGGTTACTCTGTTATCTAGGCTAGAGTGCACTGGTGTCATATTAGTTCACTGCAACCTGCAACTCCTGGCTGATGTGATCCCCCTACCACATTCTCTCAAGTAGCTTGGACTATGGGTATGCACTGCCATGCCTGACTAATTTAAAAAAAAAAAAAAATTGTTGTAGAGACGGAGTCGCACTAATGTTGCCCAGGCTGGTATCAAACTCCTTGCCTCAAACTATAATTTGCCTCAGCCTCCCAAAGAACTAGGATAACAGGCATGAGCCACTGTGCCTGGCTCACAAAATAAGATTAATTTTCACTTTTAGCTTATTTATTCAGTACTCAGAAGTGCAATTATAAATTCTTTGTGGTTCTTTTGCCATGCTCTACAAATATTCAAGTGCTTACTCTTATTGGTGATTGATGCCAAAGACTTAATGAATCTTCAGGGGAGGAAGAAGGTCTGTTTTAATAATTTGAGTCTAATCATTGTTTTTCATTTGATGTTGGTATAGTAAAAATACTCAACAGGGAAAACAATTATATATCACCTCATATGGGATCATTTCCAGGATAAGCAAGAGATCTATATTAATTGATGTCTATTTATTACCTTATAGATATATCTTACCTTATCTTCATTACCTTATTCATTTATCAGCAAGAAGGTTTCTTTATAGTAGAGCTGGGAGACCCAGGTTGTAGGGAGCCCCTTTTAATGTAGAACAAGGCTATTGTGTGTAAAGACTTATTACCCAAGGCAGAGTATACAGTGTGCTCTGAAAATTATTTTATTATTGTTTTTGGAATCCATCCTATTCCTTAAGAAAAATCATTCTTGGCCTGGAGCATTAAAAATGACTATTTTCTCTGTGTCCTTAATGGCAGTATTAGTGTATTTTTTTTCTCTGTGCTTCGTAAGAAAGCATGGGATTTCCATAAAAATCGGAAAACTAAGTGTATGTGAGAAAGATCCCCTATATAAATACCATGCTAATGGTTATTTGGGAATGGCAGCTTGAGTCTTTCATATTGGATAAGATGGGAGAAAAAGGAAATGATACCAACCCATTTCCATCTTTTAGATCATCATAGAAAGTAAAACTTACTTTTGCTCTTTTAACTTTAGAAAAATATTTATTTAAATCTTTTCTGTTTAAAATTTGACTGCTGCACAAAGCAAAGGTGGGAGAACAAACAAAGCCAAGGTTATTGTTGCTGGTTGAAGGGGCAAGAGGCATGTTGAGGCAGCTTGGTGAGGCACAGAGCATCAGACTTAGTGTTAGAAAACCTTGTACTAGTTCATACATAACTAGGTTGAGTGACTGGCAGCAAGTCCCACTCTCTTTAGGCCCACTGTCCTCATATGGGTAAGTATTTTCCAAGGCTCCTTCTCATTCTGACATTCCCTACTTTGGCAGACTATTCTTATATTTAGCAAGAAGATAACATAAAACAATTTAAAAGAACCGTTCTACTTTTAATTAGGCTGATTAACACCTCCAATTTCTAAAGAAAAAAGCTAACTTTTAATAACTAGAATGAAGATTTAAAATCCAGTAGAACCTCTGTAAGATGAACACCCAAGGGACTGTAACAAACTGGTCAACACACAGAGACGGTGAACATAAGGAACTAGGCCTACTGTACTGATAATGTACATGTCGTGGATGTCTGGTTTGTGAATGAGGTTCACTTATGGAGGTGGTCATTGTAGGTAGGTGGTCAAACTATAGAGGCTCTACTGTAATTGAAATAAACGCCAGTTAATCTACCAATATCAACAAATTCTTTTGAAAAGGTCAACATAATTATAGAATGCTTAACTCTTTTCTGGATATGATAACATTTTTCCGTCTAAAAGTTTCCAAGTGATTTCTCTATATCAAACCTGCAGGTAATGTCAGTCCCTTTAGAGTTGCTGAATATAAGTTGATGTTCAGGAAGCCACTAGCATCACTGGTGACACTGATCGAGGCTACATCAAATGTCACAGAAGGCTGATCACTCAGGAGAGACTTAAATTTATTATAATTATGTCCATAAAGGATTCTGTTAGAGGATCCAAGAAATTAATAATCTTGAGCCTTTATAAAAGTATGACAGAAATGAACAGTTTTTTATTTCTTGTTGAAAATAAAACATTAAAAACATTGACAAGAAGCTTTTCGTGAGTTCTCAAAATTGCATTGAACTGGTATGTTTTAAAATGTCTTAAAACAACACACCAAGATCATAAGTCAGAAGTGCTGTGGGGAGAAGAATGTGCCAGTCCATAGAGAGAGTTGTGGTTTCTCTTCTGAGATGAATCCATGATTTTTCACATTCATGTCCTTTGCTGTAAATATTCAAACTTTAGTCAGTGGCTTCAAATAGTAAGCACCAGGTGGTGTTAAACTAAAAATTGACATTTTTTTCTTTTTAAACTTTTAGGTAACATTTGATCCAGAGGTCTTTTTCAACATTCTGCTGCCTCCAATTATTTTCCATGCGGGATACAGTTTAAAGAAGGTAAGAGGTTTTTGCCAGTAAAAGCGTGTGAATCTCTGTGTTAATTTACCTGCATAATTTTCTCACTTTATCCTTCTCCCACATTTCTTATTATTGTATTCAGCACCCACTCAGAGTCTCTAGTTGACTCATCATGGGTAATTCATTTCTGTTTTAGAATCTGGAACTCTCATACATTGCTAGTGGGAATATAAAATGGTACAGTTAGTCTTAGAAACAAATTGTCATACAACTCAGCAATTTTACTCCTAAGGTTTTATATCAGAGAAATGAAAACTTATCTTCATGCAAAAACCTATACCTGATTGTTCATTATTTGTAATAGACAAAAGCTGGAAACAACCAAATTGTCCAGTAATAGGTGAATGGTTATATAACTGTGTACATTAGTAATCATAGAATACTACTCAGTAATAAAGCAGAAAAAGGCCAAGAGTGGCGGCTCACATCTGTAATCCTAGTATTCTAGGAGGCCAAGGCAGGAAGATTGCTTGAGCTCAGGAGTTTGAGACCAGTCTGAGCAGGAGTGAGACCCCACCTCTACTAAAAATAGAAAAAAATTGCCTGTAGTCCCAGGTACTTAGGAGGCCGAGGCAAGAGAATTAATTGAGCCCAGCAGTTTGAGATTGTGAGCTATGAGTAAGCTACGATGATGCCACTGCACTGTAACGGGTGACAGAGCAAGACTGTGTCTCAAAAAAAAAAAAAAAAAAAAGTATATATATAAATATTAAAGGCATTCTGAATGAAAAAAAAATCTCAAAAAGTTTCATATTCTATAATTTAATTTATATAACATTCTAGAAATGGCAAAATTATAGGAATAGAGAGCAAGTTAGTGGTCGAAAGTGGTTAAGGTTAGGAGTGTGGGAGTATGGTGACTATAAGGGGGTAGCATGAGGGCCATCTTAATGATGATAGTACAGTTCTGTGTTTTGGTTGTGGTGATGGCTATGCAAATTTATACATGTGATAAAATGACAGGAAACTATGCACACACATTGTACTAATGTTGGTTTCCTGTGTTGACATTGTACCATATTTATGTAAGATATAGCTACTGGGAAAAACTGGGTGACCTCTCTGTTTTATCTTTGAAATCTCTGTGAAACTACAATTATCATCAAATAAAACGTTGTAAGGAATCTATTTTTATCATTGAGGGTCATTGTGCTGTGCAGCAGATCAGGCCTAAGCCTCTAGTTATATAAAATACCAAATACTGGGGTGGGCACAGTGGGTCACAGCTGTGATCTCAGCACTTTCGGAGGCTATGGTGGGAAGACTGTTCTATGCCAAGAGTACAAGACCAGCCTGGGCAACATAGTGTCTCCTGAGAAAAAATTAGGTAGGCATGATGGCACATGCTATAGTTCCAGCTACTAGGAAGCTGAGGCAGGAGGATTGCTTGAGCCTAGGAGTTTCAGGTTGCAGTAAGTGATGATGGTGCCACTGTACTCCAGCCTATATGGCAGAACAAGACTATGTCTCAAAAACAAAACAAAACATTAAATTAGATTAAAAATAAAGTACTGAATACCTTTACAAATGGTGTAATGGCTCCCTCCCTATCCAGTTGTGGGAAAAGTAGTCCCTCAAAAGGCCTACCTCAGATTTTTTTTAATCCAATCATAAATTAATGAGATCATGGGGCACCATACACTGGTTTTATAGACCATTTGACACATTTTCATCGCACTGGTTAACATAGCCTTCCTGGCATTTTCTTAGTTATTGTGTTAAGACATTTGCATTCTACATTTACTAAGTTTCACATATACACTTATAAGATGCACCGCAGGTGTAATCCCACCAATCACCCTCCCTCCGCCCACCTCCCCCCTTCCTCCCCTCCCTTTCCTCCTATTCTTGGGTTATAACTGGCTTACAGCTTTCATGTGAAAGCCATAAACTAGTTTCATAGTAGGGCTGAGTACATTGGATACTTTATCTTCCATTCTTGAGATACTTTACTAAGAAGAATATATTCCAGCTCCATTCATGTAAAATGAAAGAGGAAAAGTCTTCATCTTTCTTTAAGGCTGTATAATATTCCATGGTGTACATATACAACAATTTATTAATCCATTTGTGGGTCGATGGGCACCTGGGCTTTTTCCATGACTTAGCAATTATGAATTGGGCTGCATTAAACATTCTGGTACAAATATCTTTGTTATGATGTGATTTTTGGTCTTCTGGGTACATACCTAGTAGAGGAATTATAGGATTGAATGGCAGATCTATTTTTAGATCTGTAAGTGTTCTCCAAACATCTTTCCAAAAGGAATGTATTCATTTGCATTGCCACCAGCAGTGTAGAAGTGTTCCCTTTTCTCCATATCCACACCAACATCCCTGGTCTTGTGATTTTGTGATATGGGCTAATCTTACTGGAGTTAGAAGATATCTCAACATAGTTTTGATTTGCATTTCTCTGATGATTAAAGATGATGAGCATTTTTTCATATGTCTATAGGCCATGTGCCTGTCTTCTTCAGAGAAGTGTCTCTTCAAGTCCCTTGCCCAGCCTGTGATGGGATCACTTGTTCTTTTCTTGCTTATACGTTTGAGTTCTCTGTGAATTCTGGTTATTAAACCTTTGTCAGAGACATAA
>CAUYPK010101679.1:0-29547 GCA_963574355.1 Loris lydekkerianus | reverse complement strand
CAGTTTGGCCGGGGCCAGGTTCGAACCTGCCATCCTTAGTATATGGAGCCGGCACCTTACTCACTGAGCCACAGGCACCGCCTCATCTGTGTCTTTTATTTAATTTGGATTTACAGGGGATGATATACTTACATTAATTTCTCTAATCCCAGAATAAGTCTCTGCAGTAGTCAGGACAGGTGGTATTATCATACCTGATACACCAGGAAATGAGAGAACATCAGATGGTTTGGCCTAAGGTTTAATAGTTACCACGTGGAAGGGCTTGAGCTAGAATAGGAACCATGCTGTGCCCAGTCCTGTTTTCTCTATTGGGCTGCTATCATCAGTCCTTTTGCTTTATGGTCCTGCCTCATCTTAAGAACTGGTCTCTAAAGAATTTCCGATTAAAATGCTAAAGTTGCTCTTACATTGCTGTTAGGAATGTAACTTAGTACAGCTACTATGGAAAACAGTATGGAGGTCACTCAAATCATAAAAAATGGAACTACTATTTGATCCAGTAATCCCACTGCTGGGTATCCATCCATAAAAAAGGAAATTGGTACACTAAAAAGGTATTTCCCCTCATGTTTACTGCATTTTTACTGACTATTCACAATAGTCAATATTTGGGATCAACATAAATATTGATCAATGAATGGACAAAGAAAATGTGGTATATATAATATATATGTGTATATGTATGAAAATTATGCAGCCATAGAAAATGAAATCTTTTCATTTGCAACAACATGGACAGAACTGGAGGATGTTGAGTGAAATAAATATAAACAGAAAGACAAATACGGCATGTTCACACTCACATATGGGAGCCAAAAAACTGATGTCATGGAGAGAAGAATGGCAACTACCAGAGAGTGGGAAGGGCAGTGGGGTGGGATAAATAAGGACTGGTTAATAGGTACGAATATAAAGTCAGAAGGAATACAGGGTGACTATAGCTAACAATAATTTATTCTATATTTGAAAACAACTAGAAGTGTAGAATTGGAATGCCCCCAGTACAAAGAAAAGATAAATGTTTAAAGTGATGGATATCTTAATTACCATGATTTGATCATTACACATTTTGTGCTTGTATTAAACTATCACATATACCTCCTAAATATGTACAGCTATTGTGCATTAATAAAAAATTAAAATTAAATGCTAAAGTCAATGCAATAGAAGGGAATCCCCAGTTAACCAACTGTGGCCCATTTGAGTGAATTGAGTGAAGGCATTTCTTCTCTCTCACCTACTAGGTGTAAGCTACAGGCTTTCTTCCCTTCCCAGAGCAATGCACCTGCTTGTGTGTGGGGGGGGGTTCGGGGGGAGTGAGTAAGGCCTCTGACGATGGCTGTGGGGAAGAGAGGTGTGCCTTGTGCAGAGACGAGGCTCCCTGCAGCCCAGCTGTTGAGCTACCTTCTGTGGCTCCAGCACCAATTTAGCACAGACGATTATAGGCCGGCGGCTGTCAATTATCCAAGCCAGATAGACTCTCCATGGCCTGCCACATCTGGAAAAACCTTCCCTGGGAATTGGTGCAGAAGCATCCATGCATTCTCACCTCTATTAATATCTTCAAAGCTCCCTAGAGAGTGTTATCTTCCCAATGCAAAGATCAAGAGAAGCTGAAAATGCAAGGAGTAGTTAGTAATTTCTATTTAAAAAAGACTATTCTTTAGCTAAGGATGGTACCCAGGGAGATTATTTCTTAAATGGCATGAAACACAAAGGACATGGTGGGTGGGAACCACAGAAATGGTTGATACAATTATCAAATAATTTATACTTCTTCGTATTTTATTTAAAATTGATGACATTTTTGAGCCAACCACATAACCCAAATATGGATAATTTATTACATAAGCCTTAGTTCAAGGTTTTTAACTAAGCAAATAAAATAAAGAAGCTACTCAAAAGGACTTACATACCATAACATTTATAGGGAAAATATGCTGGGCACGGGAAATAAAAGGCTTCAGCACAAAATAGTCATTCTCAGCAGAAAGAGCCTTCTATAGTGCCAGTCAGTGACTCAGGCTGCCTCCCTATTCTCATTGCCTAACTGGGGACTTTGCTACAAAATCTGATTGCCATTATTGGGAAGAAGCTGATTCGGCTATCCTGCTTCAAGGAGAGTCATCCAAAGCAGAAATCAGCCAAAATATGCCTTGGATGATCCTGGCTCAGGAACATGTAAAGTTCTAGAGCATCTCCTTGTCCAGTGGGACTGGGAGGCCTCTGTGACATAAAGGAAGGCCTGATTCAATTTAAACTATTCATTAAGGCCACAAATACCAAATTCCCAGGACAGGGATGCACTGACATCCCAAGTTAGGGGAAACTAGAGAAAATGAAAAGAGACATCAGCACCTTGCTCAGGGTTCTAGGAGCTACTTCCCTCAAGTTCTTCCCTCTGGAAAAGTTGGCTGCCTTCTGTAAGCTTTAATAAACCACGGAGCAGCCATCCCTCAGTGCCTCCTATGCAGAAGGCCCTGAGTTGTCCTGCAGACACACAGGGTGGTGTATGGGGTAACGCAACTGCTGGGTGGAAGCACAGAAGTCACAAGACACTTCAGACAAATGCCAAAAAAGTAAAATGGTTTTAAGTGCTGCTGCAGCTGAGGGGAGAATGGGGCTGGAGCCAGGCAGGAAAGCATCAAAGGGAAAGGAGGGGGTTGACCCCTATTGAGTCCTTCCATTAAAAAATGTGCAGGACTTCAAGCAGAAAATGACCTTGGCTTCTCACCCTAAACAGGAAGAAGAGTCAAGATGGCCCAGTTGTAGTTCATCTGTTTATTTCCAAACCAAAATTTATAGAGACTGAGGTCAGTTTTTCAGTTTGTCTCTACTTGGAGAGGTGGGGGCTTCCTGGAAGGAGGTCTGGTCCCAGACTGTCACTCATGTTGAAGGTGTGCTATAGTGAAAAGAATCAGAGTGGACCTGGGTTCACTCTCCCTTGGTCCTTCCCAAAACCTCAGTTCCTTCAGCTGTGAACTGCATGGTAGAGGGCTGGTTAATATTAAACAATGCATTGAAAACTTGAAACACAATCCTTGCAAATGAATGGTCAATAAGTGCTTGATCTCACCTGAATTCCCTCATGCCATCTTATCACACACTAGAGTAATAATTTCCAGGATCACAGGTTATAGGTTTTTCCAGAAAATTCATAATTTCAAAAATTCTTATTGGTCTCTCTGACAGACAAGATGGTCGATTTGTGATTTAGCAAATAGATTCTTCCTATTAGAAGGCAATAATATTTCCTGTTTAGTGTGCCATTGGAACATCCATTCTTTAGACATCTGGGGGGGCAGAAAGATGACAGAATAAAGAGAGGGGAGGAGAGGAGAAGTGGGGAAGAAGGAAGTAGTTATGGACGCTGCCTCTCTGGGCACAGGCCCCCTGGGGACTGCTTGGTGAGGACAGCCGGCCAGTGTTCCAGTTTCCTAGGAAACCTCATATTGTAAGTGTACAGTTCGTTTTGTGGAAGACATACACATCTTGGCAGTCATTTGGGCAACATGTCATGCTACCAATGGCACAGATAATATCTGAATTGGGTCTTTTGAGGTGAATCTTCACTCACGTGCCAGTCAAGGTTTTACCATTTAAAACAGACTTTATGAGCTGACTCAAACTTAAGCTTTTTCTTTCTTGTTACCCTCATCCATCAAGGCAGAGGATGCTTTTTGTACTTAGTGTAGCTGGCATCAAATTTATTTATTCCTAAGCCACAGGATCCTCCACCCTGCATGCTTGTGGGAGGTGCCAGCTCCCTGCTGTCTTAGACCTGAGAGGTTCCCTTCATCTCTCTCATGAAGCCTCCTCCTACCTCCAGGAAAGTTCTTTGAATTCAGAGAATTACAAGGTAGGTACAACCATTCTAAACACAAAAAAATTTCTATTTAATCATGTGTCTCAAAGCTCTGTGAATTCATTCACAGCCCACTCAGCCTCTGAGAGGCCTCGACTCCACGCCCAGGGCTGTTAAGGAGACAGAAGTCAAACTCAGAAGAGACTGCATCTTTAAGAGGTTTCTTGAGACAATGTAGAGAGGAATGGGGTTGGGGGTCTATACTGCCCTGACTCTCTCTGGATTTTAAGTGTTTCATTCAATAGTATTAAATTGTCTGCCATATCACTGAAGTACATGAATTATCTTTAAATGTTAAGTAAGTAAAGAAACCTTATCTCACCCCAAACCCCCCCCCAAAAAAAAAGATTTCATGACAACAGTTTGACCACTCTTAAGTCTAGAACAGCAAGTAAAAAGTGAAATCTGATCCCTGAGGAAGTGGGGAGGCAGCTGCATCGCCAGGAGCCAGACTGGACCCTTCCAAAATGCTAAGCTGAATAAATGATGCTTTGAGCATCTAGACAAGTTAAAGGCATAGGGGAAGAGTGTGGACGGTGCCAGCGAAATAGCTGGAGACCCCACTGCAAAGCAGCCCACAATGTGGCCCTGTTCCTTCGACTTCTCCTGACTCTGAAAGCAGGTCTGCCCATCTATTCAGACTCAAGCTTCTTGAAGGCTCCACAACAGCTGCTTTCCACACTCCTGATTTCACTATGATGGAGGAGAATTTTTAGTTCTGGCATTATCTTCCAATGGATTGAATTTTTGCTGAGAAATAATAAACATCATTTTAAAAGACCAATTATTTATTTCACCTAAATCTAGATTTCTTTTTTGCTCTTAAGAGTCAATTGTGTTTTTTAATTTTTTTTTTTTTTTTTTTTTTTTAATTATTGTTGGCCAAGGTGGCTCACACTTTTAATCCCAGCGCTCTGGGAAGCTAAGGCAGGTGAATTATTTCAGCTCAGGAGTTTAAAATCAGCCTGAGCAAGAATGAGAACAGGTCTTTACTAAAAAAAAAAAAAAAAAAAGAAAGAAACAGCCAGGAGTTGGGATGAGCACCTGTAGTTCCAGCTACTTGCGAGGCTGAGGCAAGAGAATCGCTTGAGCCCAAGAGTTTTAGGTTGCTGTGAGCTGTGACGCCATAGCACTCTACCCAGGTGACAGAGTAAGACTCTGTCTCAGAAAAAATAAAATAAAATAAATTAATTTTTTATTATTTTAAATTGTGATAAAATACATATAACATAGATTGTACCATCTGCCCCATTTATAGGGATAGGGTTCCGTGGCACTAAGCCCATTCACATTGTTGTGTGCCCTGTACCACCATCCATCTCCAGAACTCTTTCTCCTTTGCAAAACTGAACTTCTACACCTATTAATGCTAGTTTCTTTTTAGTAAGGAAGGTTCACCTTAATAAACAACAATAAAAGAAACAAGCTAGGCAAAGAAGAAAGGGATTAGAGAGCTGCATGAAGTCAACACAAAGAAAACAATTATATTTACTCTGTTCTCTACTGATTTCAAAAGAAGACAAATCTTTTTTATCTGAATTGAAACTCTAATCCTGATCTAATTTAACTTTTTCAGGCAATATAATTTATTTGTTAGCCCAGTAACAACAAAACAGTTTAAAATAGTAACCACTAGGATTTTTGTGTGACACAAAGCAGGATTATCGCTTTTTGTGAAATGTATTAATAACCACATGTGTTCATCATATGAAATATCTCACATAGCATTAATTCCTAAGACATTAAATTTTTTCTCCTGAGAATCTTATCAAATTAATACTGTGACATACAGAAGACATCATCCATGCAGTTGGTTAGAAAATTTAATGAATTCCCAACCCTGGCTCCATACAAACATTTCTCATGTAGCTTTTAATAAAGAGAGTGCTTGATGGGAGGCACCTGTGGTTCAGTGGGTAGGGCGCTGGCCCCATATACCAAGGGTGGCGGGTTCAAACCCGGCCCCGGCCAAACTGCAACAAAAAAAGCCGGGTGTTGTGGTGGGCACCTACAATCCCAGCTACTCAGGAGGCTGAGGCAAGAGAAACACCTAAGCCCAGGAGTTGGAGGTTGCTGTGAGCTGTGTAATGCCACAGCACTCTACCAAGGGCGATAAAGTGAGACTCTGTCTCTATTAAAAAATATATATATATATAAAGAGGGAGCTTGGAACCCATGCTTAGGCTTCTCATTCAGTTGGTCTGAGGTCAAGCTCTGATAATCAACTTTCTTTTTCTTTCTCCCTTCCCTTCCCTTCCCTTCCCTTCCCTTCCCTTCGCTTCCCCTTTCTCTCTCTCTCTCTCTCTCTCTCTCTCTTTCTTTCTTTCTTTGGACAGAGTCTCACTGTGTTGCCCCAGGCTAGAATGCCATGACGTCAGCCTAGCTCACAGCAAACTCCCTGGCTTAAGCAATCCTCCTGTCTCAGCCTCCCAAGTAGCTGGGACTACAGAAGTGTGCCATAATACCCTGCCAATTTTTTCTGTTTTTCAGTAGAGACAGATTTCACTCTTACTCAGGCTTGTCTCAAACTCCTGAGCTCAAGCAATCCTCCTGCCTAGGCCTCCCAGAGTGCCAGGATTATAGGTGTGAACCACTGCACCCTGCCAATCATCAGAATTTTTGAGCTTCGCAGAAGAGGGTGCACAATCCTATAGCTTAGAGGAGTGATATGGGTTGAATGTAAATCTGAGGACATGGAGAAAATATGAAGTTTTTTATTTCAATCTTTCAATTTTTCTTAATTCAGAGACCATTTTGAGAATCATCTCCCAGAAATATGTGTCTAGCCACACACAATCACAAAGTTTACATGCCATTGCAGGGGTCCCTGACCACTAGAAGCCTCCCTTCCCATGCTGAGAGTGGGCACGGTAAGCAGGCACAGCAGCTAAGAAGAAAACTCTGGGAACACCAAAAAATTATGGGCCAGCTGACCAAAAAGAGGCAGCACAGGAGACTGAGGGGGTGTGGCCAGAAAAGTGGAAAGAGGGCAACTGAAGCCAAGAATGGGAGAGTGGTGGTGCCTAGAATCACGTGCTGCAACTGGGTCAGATAATGGAGTTGAAGATGGTTCAAGAGCAAAGCCACAGAACCCATGGCATAGTTAGCCAAGCGTGCTCTGCTGGAAGACAGGCTATGGATAAGATGCCACAGGAAAGGCAGAGAAGGGAAGGGCAGAATGCCCAGTGAGATTAGGCTTAGCCACAAACAGGAACCTGTGTCAGAAAAGCTTCCAAGGGACTGGGGGAGTGGTAGGCACAGAGGCCAGAATGCTGGGGGCTTCGTTTTGGATCTGGGTAAGAATGATTGTGAACAGCTGCTGAAACTCCATCCTTGGATCTCATCCTCCTCCTTCCTACACACACCTGTTCTTTATTTTTATCCAAGCACATCCTCCTCCCTGACATCCAGATTCCAAAACAGAAATCTAGCTCGGTCCCTCACCCCACATCTTCATCCAACTCCCCAGTTCTTCTTAATTATACATCTGGTTTCCATCTCTACCTTTCCTACTCCTCCTCCCTTGCCCAAGATCATCCATAAACAACATTTCTTTAACTCCATAGCACTTCAGCTAGAATTTTCTTCAAGTCTTCTCTTTTCTCGTATTCTTATACATAAGCCTGCCAAAGTTCTCTGGGACTGATTGATTTTCCAAAACCAGGCATGATATTTCTCATCCCATATGATCTTTCACAATGTAATATTGACACTATTCCCAGGAAAAATGGGAACTAGATTTCCTCCATGTGAATCTGGGCAGACTTTTTATTTGCATGTAACAAAAAGAAGGTGGCAGAAGTAACAACAGGTAGTCAAAAAAAGACCAGGTTAGGAAAGGCACAGATGCATCTTCTTTGTTCAGTAGAATTTTTGTGCTTAGAGCCCTGAGTTTCTATATAAGAAATCTGACTATTGCAAAGCTGCCATGCTGTGAGCAAGCCAAATGCCAGCAAATAAAGACAACTGTAGATGATTCCAGCCGAGCCTTCAAGTCTTCCCACCTGAGGTCCTAGGTACCATGGAGTAGGACAATGTTGTCCTTTCTAGGCCCTTCCAGAATTTCTGACCCAGGGAATCCTAAACCTAAGAAAATGGTTATTATTTTATGCCACCAAATTTGAGGAGGATTTTTTTTTTCAACAATAGTTGCTATTAAACTTCGCTACTCAGTTGTTAGTGTCATGAGGGCAGAGTCGATATCTGATTTTCTGTGAGTAGCTCCTACGTCTGTGTTCAGGCATAAACATAAGATGACTGAAAATAAAGCAACTCTCCATTTTCTCAATGAAAAGACAAGAAAAAAGGTTAGTGTATCAATTTGAATGTACAAATTTAAGGCATAAAGTGAAACAGATAATGGTTCACTTATATTGAATTTACATTTGCATATTCACAATCACATACTATATAAGATAATACAAGTAAAATATTTCTCTCTTCATACCCAAATCTTACAAAATAATTTTATTAAACCTTTAGCACACATCTTCAATCGTGTCTTAGTCCATAGTTGGGGCCACTTTAAAATTAACTAATAGATTTCTGAAGCACACCACCTTCACCTCCATGTGAAGATTAAACACTTTTGAGATAAAGCACGCTCAAGTGTGTGCACGATGCTATCACTGGAAATTTTACTCCAGACACAACTGTACCTTTATACAGCATGAGGCCAGTTTATATTTGATTGTCTGTAGATGTGTATTCATGTTGTTTTTTAAAATAATCTGGTCTGAAAAGATTTATGTATAATGATATCTAATAGGCACTTCTGTGAGAGTAGAGCCAAAGAAAAATATCTAAAACCATGCAAATTTGCTTCCTTTAAAAAGTCATTTCAATAGGTGACCTCCACAAGTATCCATTGCTGGCATTTATTGGAGGTAATCTCGGTAATTGTCTTGGCCAGACATGGTTCTGGTTCAAAATAAAGGAGGGGACCATAGCTCTAGTTAAGGCAAAAGACTTTGTAAGGACTCAGACATAAGGCAAAGTCATATGTTCTGAGAAATAATTTTTTTTCAAGAGAAAAAAGAACACACTGTACATTTAGATAAATACTCCAACAAATGTGTGTGGAATGAAGGAATGATATTTATGTTCCTAGAGAGGTTGAGCTCTGGGTGGTAATTAGACTCAAGGTTATAAAAGGGAACACCTTAGAGCCCTGCTGAGAGGAAATCACAATACTCTAGTGGTGAGAGGTAATGGTAACTCATAACTTCCCCCAGTGAGTTTGGAAATGACATAAAAGGAACTAGCAAAGGTAGAAGTCACAGAACTTGACCAAGTTAGAGAGACAATGAATATAGTGCAAACAGCAAACCCCAGGCCTGCCATAAAGTGGGCTGTGTGACCTCGAGCAAGTTACTAACCCTCTCTGTGCCTTGGTTTCTTTTTCCATTCTGTAAAAGGATTGTTTTGAGGACAATATGAGATGACATAAAACACAATGAAAAGTAAATTGAGAGTTGCCAAAGACACTTGAACAAGGACATCAATTATCATTGATACGTGGATTGGATGTAGGGGAAAAAGGAATCATTATCACCTTCAGGGTTTCTTATTAGAGTTTCTCTTAGGATAGGTCATTCTCAGATATCTGCATTTAAGAATTACATCTTATTTTTTTCCTCTGCAAGTCAAAGTGTGTTAGAAGGAAAGTAGAATACAATCGCAAAGTAGATTATTAATTGGGGATTATTTCTAAATGATATTCTCAAAGAGCTGTAAATTACATTATCAGAGTGAGGCTAAACGTGCTGAATGGAACAAAGGATATTTCCTCAACTGTTGGAAGAAATGACCACAGACATCTTCAAATGAAATAGATCTGGTATCAAGAATTAATAGGCTGGACAAGTACGCTGGTTAAATAAAATGTTCACCTAAAAAATGAACTCCAAACTCTCAATGGCTAGAAAAAAATAAGAGGGAAACACTGAGATATGGAGTCAACAAATACCTGACTTATAAGCAAGCTTCTGGAATCCTGACTGCTTCCCCACCTCCTCTGGGGTCAACCCCTCTTCCAGGCTTCCCCCTTCCACCCTCCAAGGCACCTTCACTCCAGGAGGTTATTCAGTTCCACAAATTCAAGCACGAAAATACTGCAAATGAGAGCAAGCAAAATTAATCACCCTGTGACCTACTTTACCAAAGAAATAATTTTATAAAATAAATCACTTACATGTTTTAATTTTACATAAATGCATTGACATAGCTCAAATCCAAAATTAGATAAGAAAATACTTATCTAAGGAAAAGTGGAAATAGAAAAGTCTTGTTTTCACTCTTTACCCTATAGATAATTATTTTTCTTTAGTTTATATTTACATTCCAGTTGTTTCTCTTCCAGGTTTACTATGATAGAATTGAAAAGTAAAAGTTATATATATTCAAGATGTAATGATTTGGGTCAGTGCCTGTAGCTCAGCAGCTAGGGTGCCAGCCACATGCACTGGGGCTGGCAGTTCCAAACCAGGCCCAGCCTGCCAAACAATAATGACAACAACAACAACAACAAAAAATAGCCAAACTTTGTGGTGGGTGCCTGTAGTCCCAGCTACTTTGGGAAGCTGAGGCAAAAGAATCGCTTAAGCCCAAGAGTTTGAGATTGCTGTGAGCTGTGATACCACAGCACCCTACTGAGGGTGACATAGAAAGACTCTGTCTCAAAAAAAAAAAAAAAAAAAGTAATGATTTGATATAGTTATAAATTGTGAAATGATTGCCACATTAATCAAAGTCAAATTAATTAATAGGCCCATCATCATACTTTGTTACCGTGTGTGTGGGAGCGGGAGGAGGAGGTAAGGCCACTTAAATTCTACTTTCTTGGTATAGTTCAAGTATATAATACAATTTTATCTATAATTGGCATTCTCTACATTAGCTTCCCAGAATTTAACTTATAACTAAAAGTTTATACCTTTTGACTCACATTGTTTCTTTTTGCAAAAGTATAGATATATAAAATGTGTATCCATATGGTATATGTATCTTTACATAGACAGAATATGTAATATATACACACAAACCGTAGACACAATATCCACTTTTCCGCACCTTGTGTTCTTCCTCCCCTATATCTTACAGATCTCTCCACATTCATACATAAGAGATCTTCCTTATTCTTTGTTTTTCTTACTGCTGGGTAGCACGCCACTGGATGCCATATCACAGTCTATTCTACTAGTTCCTCATTTCTGGACACTTGGTGTTTACACCCTTCTGGGATTACAATAACACCACAAGCAGCAACTTCACACGTAAGTTAGTTCACACTTGTGCAGATAAAAATTAGAAGTGGGGTTGCAGGCATACTTACCTTAGCTCAGGGGTGGCGAACACGCGGCTAGAGCCGCATGCGGCTCCCGGCCAAAATGAATTTCGGCTCTTTCCCTCTTATCATTATTTTGTATACTGTGGCTCTTTGCCAAGTTTGGATTTTGTTATGCTGCTTCTGAGGAGGGACCTCTGAGGAGCGATCTCCAAGCGCATAGTCGAACTTGTTCGCCACCCCTGCTTAGCTGGTGCCAAATTCCAAGATTGTACTATAGTACTCAGCACAAAGACCCCTAAAGGCCCCTAACTGTCTCAGCCTGAATCCCCGCACGATGTCTCAAATCCCCCCACCCCCAGGCAAAATCCGGGAACAGGTTTCAGAATAGAATAAGGAAGTTTCCTGAGTTCTCAAAAACTCCTAGCCACAGGTAAAACAATGGTGAAAGCTTACTCAAGCCGTTTCCCAAGCCACTGGGTCTCTCAAGCTGTCCCAGTGCCAAACACCATGTTGTAGCCCCCTGACTGTAACCCCGCCCCTGGGCTATCCGGCCATGCTCTGCTTCTGTGTTTGTTCACTTGCCTTCCACATAGCAACAAAAAAGGTATAAAAGGGCAGCCCGCTTTTCTCTTCAGGGCCGTTTGCCCTTTGGGGCACTGACCAGCCTGCATAGGTGTAATAAATCACCCTCTGATTTATACCTGAAGTGGGGTCTGAGTCTTTCTTCCAGGTGGCACATGAATACAACCGCACAGTTTATATACTTGTTAGCAAAACAAAGTTCTGATTTCTCTTTTGTAAGTTTTGCTCGTTGTAATATTTTCTTCTGGGTCTCATGCTTTTAAGCAGATGTATTTATAGAAGGAATAATCAGAGACTGTATCCTCACTACCATCAAAAAAATCAGATCACTTCACTTCACAACTTGTAAGTGTCAAATTAGTAGTACAGGTGGTGAGTGCATGACTTCAGAGGAGCTAGACAACTGGTAGATGAAACTGACTTCGAAGATTTTATGGAAGAAAGGGATTTAACTAGCCCCTCGAGAAAATAGAAAATCAGATGAGCAGAGAAAGACTTCTAGGCTCCAAGGCAGAAATCTAAACAAAGTGGGTATGCACCAAGAAGGATGGTGCAAAACATTGTATTGATTCTTGAGCACAGAGCTTAGAAGGGTAACTTGAGGCCAGATTGTAGAAATCTGGAGCCTGGTTATCATCTTTTAAATTCCAGAAAGGGACATCTAGTCTTTATGATTTAGACTATAGGAAGCCTGAACCTACATCCTGGTTTGACAATCCTGGCTTATCCCTGTTGCCCTGGAGTTTTTTTTCACTCTCAAGAGAGACCCAGTTTGGGCGATACTTTATATAGTCAGTCATCCTAGCTATAGGGACCACCAAAATCTCTGTGCGTTTGTGTGTGTGTATGTATGTAAAGAGAGAGAGAAATGGCAAAAAGTAGTGTTTTGACACAATAAATCTGAATGCTTGAACATACAGAATAGATGAGGGGAGAGAGGGTGGAGATGATGGGGGGAGCAAGACTCCACCAGCGGGGCGGCAAGAACACAGGACTAGGAGAAAGAAGGATCAGCCTGACTCTGCTCCAACTAGTTCAGAGCAAAGTGACTTGTTTAATCTTTCTGGAGCTGCTATTTCCTTGTGTATAAAAAGAAGATGCTAGATTGGTTACAAAAGAGTATTTTCAGTTCTATTACTCCATGGACCAGAGGTTATTCTTACAACCTAGGGGCAGGGATACGTGGAAGAGTAGAAGAAAAAATGCTGAGAGATGGCAAAGGAGAGGGAGCAGTCAGAACGGTTGTGCCTGGGGACGAGGAGAGCAGAGTTGCTGCCACTGACACACAGAGTGAAGATCATTGGGCCACATGGGAAAACGCAGTGTAAGCTCAATCCTACATGTGCTGAACTTGAGACCCCTGAATCCATCGGAGGGGAGACTGAAATATACATAGAAGAGAACACAGTGATATGTCTATTTCCAAACCAAAAGGAAACTAAGGCTAGGATGGACCACATGTCAAGAGTTCTGGGAAATGGCTTCAGTGAGGGTCGATGGTCACTCCAGGAGTGAGCAAGGCAGAGGGAGGCAAAGGTAACAGGTAAGTAAACAAAGGTGGGTGTGGGTGTGGCTTCAGGTCAGGCAGCCTAGGAAAGCAGGGTGGATTTTCAATAGCAAGGCCAGTTGACAGCCCCAGTCCTTACCACCAAAGGCTCTGAGAAAAATCTATTGCTCTTACTCAGAACGTGTTGAAGAAAACCCACGCCTATTTGCAAGGCCTGGGCTCCAGGAAGGCATTATGTCCATTGCTTTGGGTTTATTTCCCCACAATAAAAGGGATTTGCAGACAGAACTCCTTATAACAGGGGGGTGAGGGGTCCTCTTGTTAACGGAGGTCCTATAGGTAGATTTGGGGAGAGGGGTATTAGTTCTTCCTCAGATACTATCGGATTGGCTCCCTGGACTGCCCATGTTATCTTAGTTTCCATATGGCCAGGCCTCAAAACATCATCAAAGAGCACCTGTGACAGACAAGCCCAATGCAGGTATAAGTCATGTTTAATAGAAAATGAACTTTAAAATAATTCCTTGAACAGATGATCCAGGAGCACCAAATTCTAGCAGAAGATACTAGGAAATGAAAAGATTCCTCCTCTCCCCCAGATTCCACCATGTCTTTTTGTAATGAGCTCAGAAACAAATAATTAAATCACCAAGGGCAAGTGCACTGCATATATTCAAAACATATATTCAAAAGTTGAAATTTAAAATACTATAATTATTTTCAAGCTGAAGTAATGAAAATGGCTCTCTCTCTCTTTCTCTTTCTTTCCTCTCTCTCTCTCTCTTTTTAAACAGAATCTCACTCTGTTGCCCAGGCTAGAGTGCCAAGGCATCATCATAGCTCACAACAACCTTAAACTCTTGGGCTCAAGTGATGCTCCTGCCTCAGCCTCCTGGGTAACTGGGACTATAGGTGACTGCCATAACAACCAGCTAGTTTTTCTATTTTTAGTAGAGGGGGTCCCATTCTTGCTCAGGCTGAGGCTGGTCTCAAACCACTGAGCTCAGGCAATCCACCTACCTTGGCCTCCCAAAGTGCTAGGATTATAAAGCCACTGCGCTTGGCTGGCTTCTTCTCTCCTTTTGAATAACCATATATGAAATTTTTCTTGTTAAGAAAGAACATTTTTAATTGAAAAGTAGTACCAAGGAAAAAGAGTCATTCTTCTCCAGTATCACTAGAGAGAAAATGTTCCTATATTGTTGCATGATTCTGTGATTCTGAAGTAGACTGAGACGTCATCTAGGGGTTGAGGGTATTGACAACCACATGGCTTCAAGTCCAGTTTATGATATGACAGCATCTCACAGTGTTTGGAGCTGACCAACAGCCCAAGCAAAAGCTCACTATAACATCACACCAGGATCTTAACATGAAGTTAACAAAACAGGAAGAACAAAGGAAAAAGACACCTGTTATGAGCCAAACTGCTCTGTCTAGAAATGTCTGCTCCAGCTGTCAGGAACTTCAACACCAAAGGAAAGGTAAATTGCATTAGGTTAAATTTGGAAGAGAGTTCCAGTAAGAGGCTTAGTAACTCCTGATTGCATTTAATGGCATTAAAACGGAATCAGTTTCTAGAAAATGATTTTTGCATACTACAAGTTCCATTTATAGATTCTGTTCCTACAGAAAGTATGTCTGGGTAAAAGATTAAGATGAATGCAACCAGCAAAAGGAGAAAAGACATCAGTAAATCAGTCCAATTCTCCCCAATGGCTTACCCAAAACAAACAAAAAGAATATATAAAACGTGGGAGAGAGATGATAAATCACAGTTACATCCTTTTTTATTATTATTAAAAATCCTTTCTAAATTTGAATTACCCAGCTTGCCATCTTGGCTGTCTGTACAATCATCTCTAACAAATACCTCAGTTATCCCATTGCCTAAATCACAGACTATGAAACACAAACTTAGATCGAAAGAAAGATAGAGGAGAGGGGAAGAGAGAAGAGAAGAGAAAAGAGGGGAGGAAAGGAGAGGGAGAGAGGAGGAGGGAAGATTCCCAATCAGTTTCTTTCTTTTTTTTTTTTTTTTTTTTTTTTTGTAAATAGAGCTCACTCAGCTTCTTCCCTCCAACACTGAGCCTAGAAGTTTCCAACAAAGGCCTCTCAGGATAGAGGGTTTTCTCTCTCCTCTTGTACTTATAATTAGTCCTACCCACACCCTAAGTTTAGTTTCAGGACTGGCTGAGGGCCACATAGTCCAGGCCACACAAGCCACTTGGTGCGGCTGTCACAGGAGCCCCTCCTTTGCTGGACGGGCATGGCAATGCTGTGAGGTGAGTGTGCTGGCCCTGCCTTGCAGCCACATGTCTGCCTGAAACCGAGCATCTGGGAGAAAGAAACTGAGCACCTGGGAGAGAGACCAAGCAAGGGGAAAAGCAGAAGTAGGTTCCTCTCTGCACATGTCCACCCATGCATGCCCAGGGACTTCCACTTCCTCTGCCCTCTGCATGCCCCCATCAGCCCTCCGCTGTCCATTCCTGGGTGCATGCCCTACCTGCAGGCTCCCAGGGTGTGTGGGCCTGAACTCATCCCTGTGTTCCTCTGGTCTCTCGGTGCCTCCTCACCAGTGGCCTCGCTCCCCATGACCTGCAAGCTGTCTTGGAGGAACAACTACAGGCAGTTTCTCAGAATGCTGTCAGTGCTAGGCACTGTGCATAGCTAGCCGAGCACCCTGATCGAGCCAGGGTAGCACACCTTCCTGAACTGCAGAGGCTGGAAGGCCAGACCCGACATTTCCCAGTCCTCTTGGCAGCAACAGGTCTGGATGTGACTAGGCTATGACCAGTAGACATTTAAGTGAGATTTGGAAGGAGGCAGTATCAATTAGTGACTTCACGGAGGCCTGGCTCTTCTTATAGACCTAGTGTGCATGATCTGTCTGAAGCAGCTACAACAATTAAGTTCAAAAACTTGTCCTAGAAGAAGGGCTCCATACCTTGTTGCTGAATATCACTATGGGCAGTGTATAAGTGCTTTCCTTGGGAAACTATGCACTGATGTCACTCCCTAGTCTACCCTTCAAGGCAATTTTGGAACTTTTTTTCTGGAATGGACATCAGAGCTATTGTATTATGCTCAATGTCCTGAATGTCATCAAAATCACTTCCTTTCAATATTTCCTCTATCTTCAGGTAAAGAAAAAAGTCACTGGGGGCAAGATCAAGTGAGTAGGGGGGTGTTCCAATACAGTTGTTTGTTTACTGGCTAACAACTCCCTCACAGACAGTGCTATGTGAGCTACTGCACTGTGGTGATGCAAAGAGCCATTCCTTTCCCATGCCAAGGTCATCAGTTCAGATTTTCCTGTTTCTCTATAGATGTTTACTTAGTCTGCTATGCTTCTCATAGTCAGCCAATAATTTTGATGCACAATTCAATGAATTTTTGCAATGTTTTCATTAGTTCTGCTCCTTACCAGCCACCCTGACTTGTCTTCATCAATGACACCTTCTGTACACAGAAACTTTTTATCCGTCTGTACACGGGTAAACTTTTAATCCTCAGAAAACTTTTAATCCATCTGTACACTGCTGTTTTCTTCATGCCATTATCCCCATAAACTTCGACTAACATGTCCCTGCCTTCACTTCCACTTTTGCCAAGTTTAACAAGACGTTTACAAATGGTTTATTTGGTCTAATTCAAACTTCAACGTTCTCATGACAGCACACAAAAACATGCAACAACAATAACGAACACCACTCAGCAAGACCCAGCCACATGTCAGCATGAACACAGCTGTGAGAACCTGCTATACCAAGATTGTAAACCCTTTCTGAGTTGTCTGTACACTGCTGCCAAGGTAAGTGCACAGTGGCAAGATCGTGAACTTAATTGTTAAACTCATATGGCAGAAAGTCTCATGTCCAGACACATTCACCAGAGGCCATGTGACCCAGTTCTGGTCGAGACTCAAGCTGAATGCGCTGAGAATTTCCAGAAAAGTTTTGCTTTCTTAACATGGTCTGCAGCTTCATCCTTGACATTCCTTTTTTCTTCCTTTTGGAACGAGCATGTGAGGCTGGAGGAAGGGCAGCCATCTTCTGGCAGCAAGGATGAATGCCACATGTAAGGACAGCAGGACGGAAGAGAGAAAGATCTGGGTGCCTGATGGCATCATGGGGCTTTTACACTAGCCATGGAGACATAGCTCAGGACATCTTGTTATGTGAGAAAATTTTTGGTGAATCCCTATTTGATTAAGCCACTATAGGTGGGTATCTGTTACACAGACAAAAACACAATCTCTAACTGATACACTGGTGTGAACACTCTGGATAACTAAGACTCTGCTTACATCTTTTCCAGGAAGGGAAATCAACTGCCCCATGAGATACCATTTACATTTTTGGATGCTCCTATACAAAATAGTTTTTCCTTTCCATAAACTGAAATCTCAGATTCTGTACAAGAGGCAATACTTCATGCATAAGAATGTAATTTAAGACAGAATGCAAACAAAAAACCATCTGCACATGTACCAAATTCTTATAAATAGACTGGGTCATGTAATCCTATGTAAACTTGTGTAATAGGTGTTATTATGACCACTTTAAGGCTACACAATGGTGCTCTAGTGCACTGAAGTTCATCTCTGATAAGTGTCTGTATTAGTTTCTTCACGCTGCCATAACAAGGAACCACAAATTGTCAGGCTTAGAACCACAGAACTTTATTCTCTCACAACTCTGGAAGCTTGAAGTCCAAAATCAATGTGTCCGCAGAGCCACATTCCCTCTGAAGGCTCTGGAGAAGAATCCTTTGTTGCCTCTTCCAGCTTCCAATGGTTGCCAACAATCCTTGGTGGTCCTGGTCTGTGGTAGTATTACTCCAACTGCTGCCTCCACCTTCACAAGGCCTTCCATCCTGTCCTTATCTTAGAACAACACCTGTATATAGGATATAGGACCCACCCTAATCCAGTATGACCTCATCTTAACTAATTATTATACCTGCTAAGACCCTATTCCAAATAGCATCACAGTCAGAGGTTCCAGAAGGACATGAATTTGTAGGAGAAATAATTCAACTCACTACTCTGAAACCCTTTACCTAATCCTAGGTTTCTCTACTAACCCAGAGCCTTTCTGCAGCTGTTTGTGAGCTCACGATAACAAGTTTGGTCTATTTTAGTATGTATGGCATGTAAAATTCTTGAGATTAATGTAAAATTTAAACCACCTTCAAAAACTAATAGAACAAACCACTGTCACTCTGATTTTAATTTTTTGAATCTTTAAAATAAGGGCCATGCATCAAATCCTGTACCATCTTGGATTATATGTAATTATGTTTTATTTCTATGTGAATACTTTACTGGTTCCAAATTTGGCTTCACTTTCATAGTTGAAAATAAACATTCACAGTTTACATGTACTGACACATTTCTCTTCGTTTGAAGCTTAGAACATTATGTTGAGGAAAGAGTGAGTGAAATCTCTGTTTACCGAACATTACTAATATGTCTAGACTGTCTTAACTCATTTTCCCAGAAATTCTGCATATGTGTTACTTACACAAAGTTACCTTAAAAATACCAGCTAGCATTGACTCCATATTAAGTACTTTACATCTATCTCATCCCCATAACATCCCTAAAATGTAGTCTTGTTAGAGGCAGGTACTTTATTTTAAATCACAATTGTTTGCAAAGTGTCCTGCATGGTGTATATATATAACAAATGTTTATTAATTTTAGTATTTTTTATTCAATTTTGTCTCAGCTTTGTCCATAATAAATACATGATCAAAATATTACTAAATTGGAGTGGGTGCAGTGGCTCACTCCTGTAATCTCAGCACTTTGGGAGGCTGCTTGAGCCCAGGAGTTCAAGACCAGTTTGGGTAACACAGGTAAGACCTCGTCTCTACAAAATCCAAAAAGAAAAAAATTATCCAAGTGTGGGGGTGTGTGCTTGTAATCTCTGCTACATGGGAGACTGAGGTGAGAGGCTTGCTTGATCCCAGGAGATTGAAATCACAGTAAACTATGATCAGGCCACTTCATGTTAGCCTGGGCAACAGAGTGAGAGTCTGTCTCTTAAAGAAAAAAAAAATAGAAATATTACTAAGTTGTAAAGAAGATCAGGCAAAAAAGAGAAAGGGAAGAGTCTTCTTATTAGCTGTGGTATTCCATGTATATTATTAGAATAAAAACAAAAGCAAAGCATCTTAAGATTTATCAGGAAATCAGGGCAGCGCCTGTGGCTCAGTGGGTAGGGCGCCAGCCTCATATACCGAGGGTGGCGGGTTCAAACCCGGCCCGACCAAACTGCAACAAAAAATAGCCAGGCGTTGTGGCTACTCGGGAGGCTGAGGCAGGCAAGAGAATCGCCTAAGCCCAAGAGCTGGAGGTTGCTGTGACCTGTGACATCATAGCACTCTAACTAGGGCAACAAAGTGAGACTCTGTCTCAAAAAAAGAAAAAAAGATTTAACAGGAAATCAGAGGTTCTAATCTAAAATAATTTATTGTCTCTCAAGTCTTTTATATTCTTCAATGAGTCATGTTATAATCTATGAATGTCTCAAGTCTTCTGTATATTACTGAATCAGAAGCCTCTCTTGGCTTTGCACGATTTTCTTTAAGACATTCCTTCCTTACATTAGTGAATCAGAACTAGGTTAGTCTCTTATCTGTAACATTTCAGGATAAAAAGGAATTTTAACTCTCTCTTTGATAGAATTATCAAAGAACCTTTCAGTTGTTTAAGGATTAGAAAGAAAGCACTTCTGATCAAATAAATCTCCTATCTAATTTTGGTAATGGCTATATAATTTCATTTTTATAATGCAGATAAAAGCAAATTTAAAAATGGGAATGTATCAATAAAGGTGGTGCTGTAAGAGAGATAAATGGTTGACTCCTGCTATCTTTCTTTCCTCTCAGAGAGCGCCATGACACTGTACCTGTTAACAGAAATCTGAGCTAACTGGGATCTCTGGTGGCAAACAAAAGAAAATATAATAGACAATATAATTGCAGATGAACAATAAAATCCTAAGTCTTATGTTAAATAAGGTTAAGTCAATAAGGTCTTGGCAATTACAAATATATTCAGAAGCCCTCCAGAGGTCTGTTCACCAGACAAAAGAGGGGAAGAAAAAGGTAATTCTTACACATGATTCTACAACGAAAAGGACTACTTTTAAAAATTCATATTTCTAAATTTTTTAATGGAATTTGTTATTGATATTCATGTCACTACCATTCCTGAGACCTCTTTCCTATTCTTTTCTTATAGAGGTAAAATCGCACAAAACTAAATGCAATATCATATATTTTTATTTGACTGTTTATGGTCTAATATCCTGCACATTGGAGCAGCTATTAAATATAAGTTGGTTTCCTAGAAGCTGCAAGATACACATGGATGAATAAAACACACTCCCTAAAAAGAAATTATAATCAGCAAGAAAGAGATGGTGTAGAGCAAAAGGTGACAGGACTAACCTAGGGTGTTGTGAGGGCTAATTTCAGATGTCAACTCGCTTGGATTAAGGGTTGGTTACCCAGCACTCCAGTAAAGCGTTATTTTGGATGTGTCTGTGAGTGTTCCCAGGGGAGATCAGGTGAGTGTCAGTGGCCCAGGAGAGGAACATCTGCCTCAACGTAGGCAGGCACTGTCCAATGTGCAAGAAGTCCAGAATAAGGAGGAAAGGGTATGTGCCTGTCTCCTGGAACCAGGACACATTGGAACTGGGACACACTCTTCCTCTCCTGTCCTTGAACATAGAGCCCTCCTGGGTTTGGGGGCCTCCAGCTTCAGAATGAAAATTACACCATCAGCTTTCTGGGTTCTGAGGCTTCAGACTTACACTGACCCCTGTTTCTGCATCCCAGGGGCCCCAGCTGTGGACGGCTGGTCACAGGACTTCTCAGCCTCCACAATCACAAGCCAATCTCCTTAATAAATCCTTTTTTATAGGATGGCACCTGTGGCTCGGTGGGTAGAGCGCCGGCCCCATATACTGGGGGTGGTGGGTTCAAACCAGGCTCCGGCCAAACTGCAACAACAAAAAAAATAGCTGGCATTGAGGCGGGCACCTATAGTCCCAGCTACTCGGGAGGCTGAGGCAAAAGAATCACCTAAGCCCAGGAATTGGAGGTTTCTGTGAGCTGTGTGATGCCATAGCACTCTACCGAGGGTGATAAAGTAAGACTCAATCTCTAAAAAAAAAAATAAAAATAAAAATAAATAAATTTTTTTTATACATCTATCTGTATCCTATTGGTCTCCAGAGAACCTTAACTAATATAAGGGTAGAAGAAGAAATTCCCTTCGGCTGCTGCTGGAATCACGCAAGTAACAGTTCTATGGAATTAACCCCTGATCTGGAGCATGAAGAACTGAGAGTTCCGGGGATGGGAAAGGGCACACCCGGGCACAGGGTTGGCATGACAAAGGCACTGGATTCTGAAACTGGGTTATCTGCAGAGACACGCAGCCAGTGCTTACAATATGAAACACTCAGATTCCAGCCCCCAGCTTAGTGGCATATGCCCCTCAAAGTAAAGCCTGAGAATTATATGTTTAACACGTTCCCTGTTAGATTTTTCTGAAGGCTCGGGTTTGGGAAGCCCTGGGCAAAGAGAGGAGAATGAGGTCTCCTCATTCTCAGGAAAATTCACAGAGAGACAGCGACAGCCTGCCTGAGGCCTTGGAATGCAGGCTTGAGGACTGTGGAGCCCACGAAAGATCTGTGTGTGTGGGGGGGGGAGGGGCAACAGGATCAGAACTGAGCGTCAGTGGTCCAACAGGCTGAGCTGATGGGAGACTCTGGGCAAAGCCTATCAGTAGCCTGATAATGGCAACCATGTGAGACACAGGCCTACCTAAGGTCACAGCAGCAGAAGTGAAGAGGAAGAAATGGAAGCTGCAGGCAATAGGAGGAGACATGGGTAATGTGCTGGAAGCAGACTAAAGAGATGAGGACTGGCAGGGGGGCAGGCTGGAGGCAGATCTGAACGTGAGGCCCAGTGCCCCAGGTGGCCAATTTAGAGCTCAAATCTCTGATCAGGTATCAGATATAAATTCTTCCTCATATTGCCACCTGCTGCTAAAACCACTGCCTGCTAAAGCAGTTCCTCTCCAGAGTCTCTAGGCCTCACTGTCATCTGCCTGGTCAGACTTGCTCCCATCATCTGCAATGGAGTCAGACCCAGCACTGTGCCTCCCTACAGCGGACAGGGTCTACTCTCCAAGTCCCAGAGACCCTCCGGCCCCAGCCAACCTGCTGCTGCCTGACCGGTTTCTGAGCTCAGCTCTTGTAGATAGTGTGGATCAGCCCCTCTCAGGCATCAACACCTGAATGAGGCAGAGAAAGCACATGGAAAAGTACAGTGCTTTTCCTCTAGAAATGACATCTCCATAAAAAAGAAAATAAGCAGCGTATAACACTGATCTCCGGCAGACAAAGAGCAGGGAGGGTTTTGGTTTGTTAGATTTTTGTTTTGCTTTGTTTTGTGTTAAGCCAGGGAAAGGGAAAGCTGGAAGAGGAAACAAGAGAACAGCATCAAGGCTCCTCTCCTGGTGGGCCAGGCTGTGATATGACGAAGGTCAAGACTGGCTATGAAAAGGTCAGGGCTTGGGATGCACCATCAGGGGCACTGAGGCTTTTTGTTTTTGTTTTGTTTTTGTAACTCCGGGGCTGACAATCTCTGTAAAGGGGAAGAACAAACAAACTCTGGCACCTCCTGGGCCACTGCACAATGCCAGGGTTGTCTCTGGCAAGCTAAGCTCAGGAGGCAGGTCAGGCTGGCTGTGGGCACACGGCCGGGAAGCATGTGGTCACAAGACAAATGGGCACCTGCTTCTGGGGAGGACGCTGAGCAGCAACTTTCATATAGGATGCCGAGGGGTGGAAGGAGGCCACCATGTCAGGCTGTGTGCCACAGAGAGCAGGGAGATCCCTGTTCTGGCATCTTTGGGTAACTGTGTAATTGCATAAATACTACCAACATCCAGAACAGAAAATCCAAGATTTGTGGTTTTTGCTGTACCCCTGATCTGCATTCCCCAAGCTCCAGTTATGTCAAACTGCTCTCTCCACTCTTATCTCTTCACTTCCTGCTCCTTCTTCCTAGAGTGCCTCCCATCCCCCATCTGCCTTCACAGCCTGGAGGGATCCCATTCATCTTTCCAGCTCCGGCAAAGATGTCACTATTTCCGTTTCCATTTTAGACACTCCCAGGCACTCCAGGCCCTTCCTCCCTCTGGCTTCGCTCAGCCTCAGGTTCATACCTCCATAAATGACCCACATGTGACTCATGACACTGTAGTGCTGGGCATTGTGTGTTCACGTTCTTCCAAATTCATATGTTGAAATCCTCACCCCCAAGGTGATGGGACTAGGAAGTGGGCTCTTGGGGAAGTGATCTGTGCCCTTATTAGAAAAATGCTCCAAAACTCCTTCATCCCTTCTTCCATGAGAGGGTATAGTGAGAAAAACACCCTCTCAGAGGAAATAGGCCTTATTCAGACACTGAACCTGCCGGTGCCTTGAACTGTGCAAAATAAATTTCTGCTGTTACAGCAGCCTGAAGGAGCAAAGACATGGACTTAAATCATGTGAGCGTCTCTCAGCCACGGTTCTGAATCCACAGCACCTGCAAGCAGTCACTCACTGACCCCTGTGATCTATACAGATCACACATAAAACTCTTCATTTTCTGATAGGAAGATCAACAAGTAGAAACTATGCCCCAAATGGCCCTAGTCTGTCCTTCAATTCCTAGAAATATGGAGGGAAGAAGCTCTGGTGCTTATTCTGGCTTAGCAATTACCAACAATTACCCTCTGAGACTCTGTTCCACACCAGTCTCTATTTCCCCCTACCCTCCACTCTTTGTAAACCAGGACCAGAAAAGAGACAAGAGAACTCTGGGAACCTCTCTACTCCTGCCCCAGGAAAGAAGTAATTCCCTCCACGTGGCATAAATCCCATGATGACCTAATCATGGGTGTCAGTACAGCCTCTTATATAAAGCAGGGAAAAGTTATTCTACACTGGACGTCTTCCTCTGTGTGTTACCAAGACCTTGCCAAGTGCTCAATGAATGTTTATTGATTGAAACAGAATTCTCCAGTCACTTTTTATTACATGTTGTTACCTCACCCTTAGAAAAAGAGCTCGAGCTGGCATTAATGCATTCATTTTACACATGTGTATAGAGCACCCATTATCAGGGGCCCAGTTGGATGAGGGAGGCAGAAAAGGCTTCAAGAAGGTAACATGTTAGGAGCAAAAGAAGCACTTCCATAAACTAAGAGGTGTAGGAGGGGAGAGCATTCCAAGTGGCCCAAAGAGCATAGCAAAGGCTTAGAAATGAGGAAGTAGAGGGTATGGCAGTGCTTGTCATCCAATCCCCACCAAGGAGGCAGTGTCAATCCTGGGATTAGCTCAGGTTTCCGAAGCCAGGCATCCACTTACCAGCCATGTAGCCTCAGGCAAGTCCTTTAACTCTCTGTGCTCCAGTTTCATCATCAGTAAAACAGAGGTGGTAATATCTTATGGTGTTGTTCTAAGAAGGTAGCATGCATGAAGATGTAGTAAAAAGAATGTGCATTAAAAATGAAAAATATTAATTATTATTCTGTAAGTTCCTGAAGACAGAGATTATTTCTTACTCTTATCTGTCCCCACTGAAATACCTGCCATCCTGTTTTGCCAAAATTCAACAGGCACAATGTATATATTGATTACATTGTGATTCATTACAATGAATCTCCTTGCCACTTTTATTTCTGCCATTGTTCCTTGGTTTTTGTTTTCTTCTTTAAATAAATGTTCAGTACATTTTGTCAGCCTGACTAGACATTGAAGAGAGTCCATGGGAAATGGGGGCACAAAACACAGATCCTTCCCACCATGAATTTATAAACTAGCTAGGAACAATATGACAACACATTGAGAGTGTAATAGGTTGTAAAACAATAAAGGTCCCAAAGAGAAGGGGTTTTAGATTCCATGAGGTTCAGAGTCTAAAATGAATTTGGTAGGATTTTAATAAGCAGAGAAGAGTGGAAGGCAGAGATATTAGAGATTAACAAAGAAAAGAGATGATACAGGAAAGTACAGAGCATGTTCCAGAAACCATGAGTTATCTGAGTTGGCCACTATGTATTGGAAATTGAAGACATGGTCTGAAAAACAGCATAAAGTCAGACTAAGAGAGACCCAAAGACCAAGATGAAGATTCAGTTCTTACCTCATGAACTATGGAGATCCATGAGGGACCCAGCCTGAGATACAGAATCTAAGATCCAGAAGGTTTATAGAGAGGGTGGGTTCGCTCCTCTCTAAAGAGCAGGAAACCAAGGCCAAGGGAAGTTAATCACTTGCCCAAGGTTACACTGCTCATTACAGGCAGAAATGGGATGAAAACCCCAGTTTCCTAATTATCACACAGGATCTGTAAGTCCCACGCCAAGGAGATGACCATCTGTGCCATGCACACCACTTCCTTAACCCTCACCTCAGGCAGACATTACTAACCCACTCCTTCTTGCTGAGTCTACACCCAGCCTCCCCAGTCTGAGCATAGCGTACCAGTTTCTGCCGATAGGTGGCGCTGCCCCCAGAGGTTACCTATGAGCTTCCAGGTCCTCAGCCCCCCTGCCTTGCTACAAAATGCTTGCTCTGACCTTCTTGCAGAGAACAGCAGAAATGACTGGCAGGGATTCAGCCACTTAAGAGTCTTGCTTAGTGCATCCCATCCCTGTGTGTAGGAGGTGAATTGTGTTCTTCATGGTCTCAGAGATTCCGTCCCCAGCCAAAGAGAGTGGCTAACCACAGTCACCCCTCTTCTCCACACCACCTTCTCTGCCCATAAAAATTAAAACTGAAAAGAAGGGGAAATCCCAGACTTAGACGTGAGAGCTTGAGAGCATAAATAAGTAAACAACCCACTTACAATGATGACCAGGAACGAGGGAAGTAGGTGTGGGGGAAGAAAATAATATCTTATATTATTTATATATAATATACATAATCTTATATAATCTTAATATTAATAAGATTAACCCATAGACTTAAACTTTAGCACCATTCAATGTTTCTTTTTTGGTTTAGAAACCACTAAATAAAAATGAAGAAAAAAATCAGGAAGTTCCCTCCTTAGTGTTAACAATAGAATAATCCAGGGCATCTTCTTTTTAAAAAGAGAGGCACTGAATGTTCAGATCTGCCATATGCTGACTGGTAGTTTGACTTGGGTGCACTGTGACATCTAAAAATAAATTTGTGATCAAGATAAACTGTAATTAACTTCAGACTTACTTAAATTATGTATTTAACATTGAAAGCATACACTGGCAAGAACATTAACAACTATGAGAATTTTGGATTCTCTTCCTTCTGAAACCTTGAGGCCTTGGCAAAATCCTCCTTCTCTTTCTGCTTTAAGTTGTTCCACATCAGTAAATGAGAACACCAACCTGCACATATTTTGTAAGCAAACTTCTGGAGTATTTAAAAATCCTTCTAACTCAATCTATATGATATACACGAAGTAAAATTATGTCACTTAAACATACCCCAAAAAATCTGTGATCAGATCTATCAAAATCTGATCTTTAAAATGGGCAAGTTGAGGTATTGTAATATCAATTTTTTTCTGATTCCCCAAAGGAGTCTCCATAGAATCCCTTTTAAAAGAAGAAGTTTTTCAAAATATCCATGTTTTTAAATGATTGGACTTAGAATATTCTGACTTGTACACAACTTTTTAGGATTACAACTACAAGCAAAGTGGAACAAACCTACATTAGGTGGACTATGACGGTCTCATAGTGAGTGGAAAATGCCAGGAAAGAGATTTGTTCCATAAAAAAGAGACATAAGTAGATAATTTTTAAAGGTTGCTTTTATGTATGTGGTATTTCTCCATAAGATTTAAAAAGGTTCCATCTTCTGAAAAGTGATTTTTCCCCAAGCCATATTTTAAAAACTTAGTAATTGACTGATTAAAATGGAGTTCTAATATAGCTGAGCCACCTACAGGAAACACAAAATACACCTATTTCATCTCCCGGTGATGTTTATTTGCATGCTTGTTTATAGATAAATAAGGAAGACATTAGTAAAAATAAACTGGTTTCTCTGCATGTGGAAATTTTTGTAACATGTATAGAAGCTTTGAAGTTCATTTCCAAAAAATAAAAGTTGTCATAAAATAAAAAGGCAAGCATTCATGCTGAGAGCCGTGATTATTGCTTTCCTCACAGAAATGCCACCTGGATATTTCACTTTTCTTTTTTCCAGAAGGGAAGTCAGTACTACCAATTTTTCCAGACTATAATCAAATAATCTCATTTCAGGATGTTGGCACTTTAATTTGTACTTTCCTGAGGTGGGAGGATCACTTGAACTCACGGGCTCTAGGCCAGCCTGAGCAAGAGTAAAACTGAGTTTCTAACAAAAACAGAAAAATTAGCCCCATGCAATGGTGGGCACCTGTAGTCCCAGCTTCTTGGGAGATGAGGCAGGAGGTCACTTGAACCCAGGATTTGAGGTTGTTGTGAGCTATGATGACATCACTGCACTTTAGCTGGGGTGACAGCTCTAAACAAACAAACAAACTTGTACTTTTCTTTACCTAAGTTTGCTCTTAATTGATGTAAATAAGCACCGAAGAGGAATTGCAGCACTTTTTTTTAGTTTCAAAATTTCTGCAATTTTAGATTCTAGTTAAAGGATTTACCCAGCCCTCCAGAATTCTAGAAAAAACAAAAAACATTTAAAGTACTGAGAGGCCCATTCAACTCAGACTGCTGACTGCCTTAGAAGATCTTGCCATGAGCTGCACTCTTTCACATAAACACCTTGGTGACCTCAAAGCCAGTAGTATGCAGAGGGCAGTCATAGTTAAATGTGCAGCTCTCACTGCCTTTGGAATGAAAGTAGGGTCTCTGATGATTTGCATTTAACAGTTTTTACTCTCAACAATGCCAGAGAGATGGTTTTATACAGACACAACAGCACAGTCTCTGGCTGCTGGAGGTTTCTATCTGCCTTCTGACACTTCTGGTGAGGACTATGGCATAGTAGAATGACATACACATACATGGATATATATAGATATAGATATACATACACACACACATACATATATATATATGGATATATGTGTGTATCCTATAGAGGCATCTGCCTAGTTTCCACACCTGCCTCTGTTGCTACAAGCAATAGGACATTTGGGAAGTCACTTAACTGCAAAGAGAATTAAATGAGTACTACTATCATAGGGTAGCTGTGAGGATTAAAGGAGTTCTATGCATGCATCTGTACACATATATGGAGCCCTTGGGACAATGCCTTACACACAGTAAGCATGTAAGTGTCAAATATGATCTGTATCTTATATGTATGGCATGAGGTCTCAAAGTAATAATGAAAGTTACATCTAAGTTCCTTTTTTAGTTACTTTGATGAATGGTGGCTCTCCCTTTGGCATACATTTTGGGAGAAGAAGGGGGAGTTTTGTTTCTTTGTTTACCTTTCAAACCAACATCATGTTTGCTGCTCTGCCCTCTTATACAAATGGGAAAGCGTTAGTCCCCCTTTCCTTCTTTTTTTTTAAATATTTTTGGATTTAATTTTATTGTCATATCAACAGATAATTAGAATCAAACATAAACATTCTGGAATTGCAAAGAAAAAGGACTTTTCTAGTATGTAGATTTTATTTTTTGGTCCAAATTTAAATGTACTCTTATGTACCACCTATAGTAAACATTAAAACAAAGTTAGTTAATAGTCCTAAAAAACCAGAATCAGAACCTGGAGGCACCAAGATGGGTGTAACATTGGGTGATTGGGTGTAACAAATTAATGTGTAATGGGCCAAGATGGAAAATAAATTTAGAAATGAAGTTCTAACATAATGAGTTTCTAGGAAATTACTAGAGAATATTTTGTTTTGTTTTTATTTGATTTTATTTATTTTATTGTTTTATTTATTTGTTTATTTTATTTATTTTTTGAGGCACAGTCTCCCTCTGTTGCCCTGGGTTGAGTGATGTGGATAATCATCATAGCATAAGTGTTCTGACCATGAAGGGATGCTGGATATTATCAAAAGCTTTTTCTGCATCAATTGAGAGAATCATATGATCTTTGTTTTTTAATTTGTTTATGTGCTGAATTATACTTATAGATTTACATATATTGAACCAGCCTTGAGACCCTGGGATAAAACCGAGTTGGTCATGATGTATAATTTGTTTGATGTGTTGCTGGATTCTGTTTGTTAGGATCTTGTTGAATATTTTTGCATCTATATTCATTA
>CAUYPK010101678.1:0-18894 GCA_963574355.1 Loris lydekkerianus | reverse complement strand
TCCCTTTGTAGGTAATGGATTTCTTACGTCTGGCTGCTTTCAGAATTTTCTCCTTCATATTAACTTTAGTGAAGTTAATTATGATATGCCTGGGGCTTGTCTTCTTCGGATTGAGTTGTGCTGGGGTTCTGTCTGCTATCTGAATTTCAGAATCTCTTGGCATATCTGGAAAATTCTCTTTCATAATTTCATGGAGAAGGGCCTCTGTGCCTTGTGAGGCCACTTTATCACTTTCAGGGATTCCAATGAGGAGAATATTAGCCTTCTTCGAATTATCCCAGAGCTCTCTGAGGAAATGATCCGTTTTTGCTCTCCATTTCTCTTCCTCTTTGAGAGTTTGGGAGCATTCAAAAGCTTTGTCTTTACTGTCAGAAATCCTTTCTTCTGCTTGCTCCACTCTGTTACTGAGGGATTCTACTGTATTTTTCATATCTTTGAGGCCTGCAAATTTTTGCTTCAGTGTGTCAAAATCTTTGGTGGTTTTGTCTTTAAATTCGTTTAATTCTTGAGACAACTTTTGAATTTCTCCTCGAATTTCTAATTCCAGCTTTTGAATTGCTCCTCAAATTTCTAATTCCAAATATTCCTTAATTCTATTAATCCTGTTTGCAATCCAAATTCTGAATACTATTTCTTACATCTCTGCCAGCTGTTTATGAATGGGATCTTCAGTTACATCTGCTATATCTTTCCTTGGGGGGGGGGGGTTGATCTATTCTGGTTACTCATGTTACCAGATATTTTCCGCTGATTCTGCCCCATGATTCTTTTGCACCGTGTTATTTTTTTCCCTTGGAGCTTTGTCGAGGACCCGTACAGTGCTATGTCCTGAGAAACTGGGGACCTGTTTGGTGTGGTGGGGCTAAGTGGTTCTGTCTTGTTTTCAGCTGGTCTCTTTTCAACCCTAGTGAAACAGTTACTCTGGGTTTAAGTATCAGCTGTGGAGAAATACCAGCAATTAAGTCACCCCACACGCCACAGGCAATAATTGGAAAAGGAAATCAAACCTTCCTACAACCACATATCCAGGGCACCACCTGAATAGTCCTCGGGCAATTAGCTCAGTTCAAAAGGTCCAAATCAATTGTCTCAGTCAGCACCTGTCTCAGGTGGGAGAGTTTAATAGGTCTGTGGCAACTGGATAGCAGGCGTCTTGTGACTACTCAGATATGGCTTGCTCCAGTGCTCCGTGGAGTCAGGGGGACCCGCCCAACAAGTAGATCAGTCTGGGAAGGTTGATGCATCCTTCCTCACCTTGCACCTCTGTAACACCCAGTCACTGATAGCCCTGCAAGGCTGTGACTCAGTTGCCTGTAGTGAACAGATACTCCAGGGGTTTGCACCTGCCTGAATCAGAAGGAAATCTATTTCTGCTCAGAAAGGCCACTGCACTGTACCTCTATCTAGCAGGGGGAGGTGAGGCCTGACAACCTCGGGAGCTTGATGGAGGCTGGGGGTGTTCACTCAGTTTCAGCCCCGCCCCTGATTGATGTTACTGACAGAATAGAATAGAACAACTTTGCGGGAATTTGTTTCTGTCCCTGCTAAATTCCCCTGCATAAAAGAAGCTGTTTTGAGTTCCCAAAGCCTGCACCTCAGGCCTTGTCTTTGCTTCTGCAGGTTTGTATTTGGTTACCTGTCAGTTCTAGCCTCCTGTCTTCCTTTGTCTATAGGCTGATGATCCCCTGAGGGCTGGGTGCGTCTTAGGCTCAGTAAAGCGGTCCTCTGCATCAGCCCCACCATGGAAACTTCCCAGCACTGCACGTGCATTTCTAGTCCCTGCACTCCACCCAGGCTGGTACCACCTCAGGGAAACCCTTTACTCACGGAGCCTGCGTTTCCGTCCCAGATCTGTTTCCTGGTGGTTGCCACCTGAGTAGATGCCCAGCTTCCTCAGGTTGCCCAGGGAGACAGGGGGTGTGGCTTCAGAATATCCGGGAGTGAGCCCTATTGTTGCCAAAAGACAGCTGCTGCTCTGCGCCTTGGGGCACCACCACTCCAGTGTGCTTCGCTCTTAGCCGACCATCCTCTCCTCACTCCCGTGCTGCAGAGTCAGCACTGACCAGCTGCAGTTTAGGCACTATCAACACCCCTCGAGAAATCTCCCAAGAATCTGGACTCCTGGGGGACAGGCCTCCAGACCTCACAGTGAGAGTGGAGGGGAGTGCTGGGAGCTCAGAGGTGCAGGTAGAGAATATATACAGTTTTATACAGTTTTATGCCTAGCAGTAGAACGCCGTGGCACCCTAGTAGGGGAGGTAGGTCTAGTTTTTAGAGGGTCTCTCCCGTGGAGTGTAGTGGGAGGACCTTTGAACTCTGCTCGTTTGTTTGTGGGGCACTCTGAGCCTTTCTCATGGGGGAGGGGACTCTTGTCCACTTGGTGATGGATTTTGTACCTTTTGTTTGTATCCTTGAGGTTGCAGCTCACCTCAGTGGAGTTCATGTGCGTTCTTCAACCTTCTCTCTTGGCACAGCTCTAATCCTTCAGGTTACTCGCTAAATTTCTGTCCTTTAACTCTCCTTCTGGACGGGAGCCTCTGTGGAAAGCTGGTTTCAGTCAGACATCTTGTCTCTGCCCTCCATCTTTTTCTAATGGCTGAATAGTATTCCATGGTGTGCATAAATTTGTTAATCCATTCATGGGTTGATGGGCATGTGGGCTGCTTCCACGACTTGGCAATTATGAATTGGGTATAATGTACATTCTGGTGCAAATGCATTTGTTGTAGAATGTTTATTCATGTGGATAGATACCTAGTAATGGAATTCTGGGATCAAATGGGAGGTCAACTTTTACTTCCTTGAGAATTCTCCATTCTTCTTTCCAAAAAGACTGTATTAGTTTACAATCCCAGTGCAGAAGTATTCCCTTCTCTCCACATCTATGCCAACATCTGTGGTTTGGGGATTTTGTGATGAAATACATTGTTTGTTATACCTCCCTCACAGAGTTGCTGTGAGCATTAAATGTATTAATCTACATATAGCATTTCAAATAGTGCCTGTTGCCCAGTAAGTGCTCAATAAATATTAACTCTCATCCCCAATTATACGTTGTTTTAATTCAATTAATATTATTAATAAGAGAATGAGCTAAATTCAGACAGCAAATTAACTTTTTCTGACATAATGTATAATCTTGTACTTCAGTACAACATGTGTGAAAACATAAAGTAGTAAAAGGATTTTTCATTAAGTATTTCAGGGAACACTGGTATGGTTCTCTGAAGTAATGGTGTTACATGATAGACATTTTATTTGAGGAGAAAAGCATGCATGCAAAATAGCTATGTAAATTCTAGTTTTCTACTGAAATAATAAATTTATGATCCTTTTCTAAAATTACAAAATGATATAAACACAAAATTATAAAAAATTATATAAATAACTTAGAAGTCATTTTATTTGTGTGGTTATAAGGACTTACTCATCAAATAATGAACACAAAGGAAAATTATCTTATGTACATTCAATTTGAAAAATTAGGGACATGTTACAGAGATTTTTATAGTCACACAAATGATTTTGAAAATGAATGTACTAGTTATGTGTAAAAGCATAAATCAATCATAGTAACAATGTTGATTATAAAAAAAAGTTTATTAAAACTTTCTATAATGTTTAACAAGTAAAATAGCATAAGAGAAAAATATATATATATAAAGTTACAGCCACACTTCACAAGCTTGATCTCATGATTAGATCTAAGTAATTCCAGATGGGATAAACAAAATTAAGTATAAAACTCTGCAACCTGTTTTTGAAAACTTAAGAAAATATAGGGTTATAGTTATTAGACCTGAGGATAAGAAAATCATAAAAACAGTTATGATTGTCATAACTATTTTCATGACAATCATAAAAACAGAGGAAAGAAATTTACAGTTTTCAACACATAAATATTTTAAACTTCTTTATGATAAAAGTTATAAAGAAAATTGAAAAAGTTGAAAACTTTTACAAGTCTTTGCAACAATAGAGTTCATGATCTTATTAAAAGATACATGTGTGTATGTATTTATGAAGACCTTAATCAAGATTTGAGCAAAATATGTTAATTCAGTGAAGAAATGAGAAATGCAAGTCAGTAATAAACACAAAAAGCACTTTAACCCAGCCGGGTGCGGTGGCTCACACCTGTGATCCTAGCACTCTGGGAGGCTAAGGCAGATGGACTGCTTGAGCTCAGGAGTTGAAGACCAGCCTGAGCAAGAGCGAGATCCCATCTCTATTAAAAATAGATTGAGGCAGGAGGATGGCTGAGCTTAGGAGTTTGAGGTTGCTGTGAGCTATGATGGTGCCATGGCACTCTAGCCTGGACAAGAGACTGAGGCTCTGTCTCAAAAAACAAAACAGAAAACAGTTAGTTCAACCCCACTAACAGATGAAATAACAGTGATGTACAATTTTCACTTGTCAAAACACTAAAGATTTTAGAGAAGTAATTGGAAGCCCTTTATGTGAAACAATGGCTAAATGAGCAATTGTCCAGAGTACTGGTAAACATGAACCTTGTTATTAACTGATCTGGGAAGTGTCTGAACAGGATCTGTGTAGCTTCTAGCAATTTGTCCCAATGAAACTACCAGTGGAAAAAAAAACTACCAGTGACCCAGAATAAAAGTATGTTCACTGCAGTCTTATTGGGATAAGGAACAAACAAGCAACTTAAATCTCTGCCTTTATAGTTAAAACATTCTTTCTTTACTTCAAACAAAGCTGTAAATTAAATGATAAATTAACAAGTCATCATAAATTGTATCTACTGGAAAATATTAGATAAGCAGCGTCTGCGATTGGGGGCCGACCTGCAGCTGCTGTCTCACTCTGCAGTCACTTTCCTATTGTAATAAAGTAAACGTGCTGTTCTTTTCAAAAACACAAATCTCTAGCAGCTGTGGGTAAGCTTTCTGGAAAAAGCCTGTCCATAAAAATGTTGAGCCAATTATAAATTACGAAAACGTGAAATATTAGGAAAAAGGGTATTTTGTGCAAAACTGTTCCTTTGCTCTAAATGAAAAATAGCCATTCCTTGCTAACACTTTTGCAATGAAAACAAAGTGAAATTAAATAGGTTCTCATTTATCTAAAAGAATCCTCTGCTTACTTTCAATTCCAGGTCACACTTTTTGGTCTCTTTTTTAATAAGAGACCCAAGTAAGATCTGACGGCAAAACATTGTTAAACACCCCCCCTCCCCTTTTCCTGACTTAGAATTTGCTCTCCAAATTGAAGCTTAGTCTTACCTAAGGTATACTGACACATCATTATTTTACTGAAATTGGAAAATTACATTTTCTACACTCCCTGGAAGGGCAGGCTCAGTGCGCCACCACCCCTAACTACCCACAGGGGACAGATGCTGGGAAAATCGCCTTTTGTGGCATAGGGTGGAGGGGGAATGAGAAATAATAAATAAATACTTTGGATTTTATGTCTTTTGTTGTATCTTTTGTTCTGGCTATTTTATTGGTTATTCTAGGCTATTCCCCTCCCCCCTTGTTTTCTTACTCTGCGTGTGTGTTTATTCACATGGTGAAAACTATTAATAATACTATGAAAAATAGTATTAATGATGGCTGGATACTTTCTAGACAGCCTTTCTACACATGTATGTGTGTATATGTGCATATACCTATGTGTGTATATATGCATATGATATTGTATGTATCTGTGTGTATAAATACAAAGCATTTATATGTGTATGTAGATCAGGGGAGTAAGTAAGAGGTGAGCTAAGAGGGAAGGATGCTCATCATATTTAAATATGGTAACAAGTAACATACATCCCAAGAAAGAGACTCTTTGGAAAAAAAGAAAAAATATTTAATAACATACTAAACCTTTCTGTTGTATTTCAAATGCATTACACCTTATTAGACATTTTGAATCCTTAACACATTTAAATCTGGCTTTAATTTTAATATTTTGTCTCTTTTACAACATCAGCCAATTTAAAACTTACTAATGAGCCTCTTAATTTACTTTGCCCTTTTTTGGCCAGACTCTGTGCTCTGGGAATACAGGGGCTACGTCTTCCTCCCTTCAAGATTCTTCTAGGCAGTGGGGGGCATGACCAAGTGCAAATCTGTGCCTAACACATGTGAGCTTGTTCCAGGGAAGGGGACCAAATGATTTGCATGAACTGTTTAATCCTTGACCACCCTGTGAGGTAGATACTACTATTATCTGCATTTTTAAGTGAGAAAATTAGCCACAGAGAAGCTTTTTAAAAAACTTCCCAAGTCCTAAGCCGGGTGTGGTGGTTCACGCCTGTAATCCTAGCACTCTGGGAGGCCAAGGCAGGTGGATCACTTAGTTCACGAGTTCAAGGCCATCCTGAGCAAGAGTGTGACCCCCATCTCTACTAAAAATGAAAAAACTAAGGCAGGAGGATCTCTTCAGCCCAGGAGTTTGAGGTTGCTGTGAGCTATACGGCCATGGCACTCTACCAAGGGCGACAAAGTGAAACTCTTATCTCAAAAAAATAAATAAATAAATAAAATAAAATAAAAATGCTACTTGAAAAAAAAAAACTCCCCAAGTTGCACACAGCTGGTAAGTAAATGGTGGAACCCAGGCACTGGCCCAGCCCTCCCTACCTCCTTCTCTTACTTGGTGACACTCTGTGACTGGTGGCTCCTATAGAATCCCTGTGGTGACCTGATGACCCTTTTCTTTTGTTTTGTAAACTAGGCTATTGATCGAGGTGCTGAATAACCTTGTGTGAATGCCATCATATTGGTAGTCTACTGAAAAACTGATGTGAATGAGTATGTGTGACAGTGACAGCTGTGCCCTGCTGAGACCAGGCAGAGAGAAGGCCCAGATGACCCAAAGTTCCTTCCAGCTCTAAGGCTTTGGCATATGAAGACTGCATAAGCAGTCCTGTTTTGTCCTTTTGGCCAGCTCTTAGAAATTTAACTCTGGTGAAAATACCAAATGTGTCACTCCTTGTTGAAAATTGTATTAAGAAGATGAAACAGGAATAATAGTAGGATTTTCGTTGTTGACTATTAAAATTACTCAAATTTGGTTAAGTTGCTTCAAGCCCCTATTCTGCCTGTAGCAAGTGTTATACAGCTGACACCACCACAGCCATCGTAACGTGGTCCCATCTTCGACTTCCCTACAACCTCACTTTAGGAATCTGATTACCTTTCCTCTTTCCCCCCTTCTCTTTATTGTTCAGGATGAAAGCAAAAACTTCAGTGGATTATAAAGACTCTGTTAGGTAAACACACTGAGATTCAGGATTTTGCAGTGATCCCCTGATCATAAATGTTTCACGTTTTCACTTTTGGACTTTAGTTTACTTTGCATGAAGCACTTTATGTCCTCATTCCATCCACCCCTGTGCCTAAAGTCAGTAGTGACTAGAGGAAAGCCCGCCCTCCATACAAGGAACAATTGTGGAGGAATTTAAAGCTCTACCTACTTGTCCTATAATTGCCTCTTAGGAGGGAAGATCTGTGGAACCTGAAATTGGAACACTTGGAAATACCAGCATTCTCTGCTTTCTAGTTAGAATAGCCCACGGGTCATTTTTGTGCTAAACCAGAAGCCCTAATCCACTGGCCTCCAGTCTGGGCCAACATTCACCAGTGGCAGAGTTGGGGGCAGAGCTGGAATCGCTAAATTCTGCCGGTTTGGAAGAGATCACCCTTGTCTGAGAATCGCTGCATCAAAGCATGGGGGGGTAGTTGTAAGAGACTTGGCTGCTTCTGCTGTGGTGTGTGAAGATTCTATGACAGAAGGGATCCTTTTTCTGGGTTCTTATGAATCTTTCCCAATAACCTAAACAACAAGAGAAGGAAAGAGTAACATGTGACTTTTCCTCTGACCCTTTATAAAAAGGTTGGAATTCCCTCTGCACCTGTGGCTTTAAAATCCATACATCTTCTAGAACCAGGATGACACATTTCCACTTTCGTATTCTTCAGATCTCACCAACGGGTTTCACCCTTCATTCTGTTTACTTCTCCTCTTTACCTATTACTATCGTCCTTATTCAAAATCCTCTATCAATAACATTTTTCCCTCAAATAACCCAAGTATCTCCCCAAAATCAGACTCTTGGAGGACCGCAGAAATATATTATCATATAAATTTTTATCACTCCGTTCTTTGTACCTTAACTGATTTTTAGTAAACTCTGAATCCGTCAGGTGAGTTATGTAACTCTGGTCATTGATGATTATTTTTTAATGCTGTATTTGTTTTGAATCCTGTTAATTTCGTGAACCCAGTGTTAATAACCGTTCACTTTCTTTGTGCAGTCATCTCTCAGTGTCTCTGCAGGATTGGTTTCAGGACCCCCTTGGATATCAAAATCCACAGAAGCTAATGTGTGCATATATGTATAAAAAATGGCCTAGTATCTCCAAATAACCTATGCACGTCATCCTGTATACTAAATGAAAAATCTCTAGGTTATTTATAATATCTAATACAATATAGATATGATATAAATAGTTATACTATATTTAGGGTATAATGGCAACAACAACAAAAAAAATCTGTACATGTTCAGTACAGACGCACTGCTTTCCTAAATATTTCAATCCGTGATTGAATCTATGGATCCTGAACCCACGGATTCCGAAGCTGACTGTATTTCCTAAAATCCACATAGATAAGTTATTACATATTTGCATTTTGTTCAAAACACCCCGATTTTTGAAAAGTTGTCTACTTATCTAATTTGATCGAGTTTATTTTTTACCTTTAAAAAGGTGCATGCGTTCTATTTTGCACTATGAAGTTGATACAGAATATGTGTTACGTTTTATTAAGCAGACTATTTTCTTTCCACTTACCATCTGAGTTTTTTAGGGCATGCAGAGGTTGGTTAAGCAGAGAAGTGATTGCATGTTTTACTAAATTCTTGAACTATGTGTCTAGTTACCTTCCCTTTTCTAGAAAGGAAATGAAATGTGAGTTGATGAAAAGAAGGAGCTTCAGCCTACTAAGCTTCTCATGGGCACCCCGTCAATGGTACCGGGGAGCTGAAAGGGCTTTTTAAGCAGACGTGAAATCTGTACTTACGTATTTAACAATGATTTTAGTAAAACTTAATTTTGATCAGAGTACGTAATTGAGACAAAAATTTATTTCTTCATTTCCTATGTTTCAAATTATGAGTGTAGCATTTCCATCTGAGAAAAGGAACCCAGGGCTCAGTCATTTTCCTCTGGAGTCCAGTTAAAGTTAAATGACTTGCTTAGGACCTACCCATTATGGACTGAGCCTGATTCACGAAACCGGCATATTTAATACTATAGTCTTTCTAATTTAGTTTTCCACTTATTTAACAGTTGATGCTATCTGGGCCTCAGATAATGTGGTTAGGTTGTGCTTAGAATATAATACATTTTGTTACTATTTATGAATGAGAGAAATTGTCATTTATCTTTAAAATGCTTTTATAGTTCTTTCAAACACTTTCTCATATCAAATATGTTCACTAGTTCACGGTAAATTATGTTTTCTGACTCATTTTGCTGTATTACACAGTTATTTCACTCAGTGATTTCTGAAAAGCACTCTTTATGAGTTAGAGCCAAATATGTGTATGGTATTATAACTACATTGACAAATATTAGATAATTCTCTTAAATAAATTGTCTACTATTTAATTATTATTTTTATTACTAATTTTTTATTTAGTATTTAATTTTTTTCTCTTACTAAATGCACTTGTAACAATATCATGGTGAATAAAATCCAACCCAACTTTGAGGGTTTCTTATTTTTATCTTTTGGGATTTTCCTTTTTTGGTTCCTATTGCTAAAAACTTGTCTATTTTTAATATTTGCAGCTGGTTTTAGGAGAAGTTTTCGTCTCAGTAGAAAAGATAAGAAAACAAATAAATCCATGTATGAATGCAGGAAGAGTGATCAGTATGACACCGCAGACGTCCCCACCTATGAAGAAGTGACACCGTATCGGCGTCAGAGTAATGAGAAATACAGGCTTGTCGTCTTGGTTGGTAAGTGTGTGGTTTTGTGGGTAATTCTGAGGAAACAGGTGAAGTTATAAGAATTTAACTCCAAAGCACATCCTCCTTGAAGTTTTTAGGCTAAAAATCCCCTCCTCTTGAACACTTTTTGTCTGGTTGCTAACTTGAAATACTTTGTGTTTTGTATTTACATGAGTTTCAGAGACTTTTAAGATTATCTGTGGGGCAGCACCAGGGGCTCAGTGAGTAGGGCATGGGCCCCATATGCCGAGGGTGGCAGGTTCAAACCCAGACCCGGCCAAACAGCAACAGAAAAATAGCCAGGCATTGTGGCGGGCACCTGTAGTCCCAGCTTCTCAGTAGACTGAGGCAAGAGAAGCCCAGGAGTTGGAAGTTACTGTGAGCTGTGACACTACAGCACTCTACTGAAGGTGACAAAGTGTCTGTGAAGGACAGTGCTGTCATCTTAGTGGCATCTCTGTGGGAGAGCAGATAGCAAATACCACCGTAATATATAACATCACACAGTGGGGCAAATAAATCATAGGAATGGACATTTTTTTTAACACAATGAAAGTTTGTTTAGAATCATTTAGAGGCAACAATATGGTATAAGCTTCCTATGGTATTTAGACATTCAGAGAAATAAACTATCACAGCGGAGTTCCTTCCAGCATATTGCAAGCTGCAAAGTCAGTTAATGAAACTCCTTTAAAGTAGCTAATAAGGCTGGGTGTGGTGGCTTACACCTGTAATCTTAGCACTCTGGAGGTTGAGTTGGATCGCTTGCTTGAGCTCATGAGTTCGAGACCAGCCTGAGCTAGAGGGAGATTCCCCCTATCTAAAAATAGCTGGGCATTATGGCAGATGCCTGCAGGCTCAGCTACTGGGGAGGCTGAAGCAAGAGGATCGTTTAAGCCCAAGAGTTTGAGGTTGCTGAGCTCTGAAGCCACAGCACTCTACCACCAAGTGAGACTGTGCCTCAATAAATAAATAAATAAAGTAAAGTAGCTAAGAAATGTATGTTGGTGTTCCCACAAACATTGCTTGGTTCGGCTCAGCTCCACAGTCTAGCATCTGTCTCACAGCCTGCACAGTTGTCTGCAAGTCACAAGCTCTGTTTTACTTCTCCTTGTTTTGCGGTTTCTTTGACAATGTAGTGAGAGGTTTCCAAGTTCCAGGACCAAAGCCGATGATGCTGGACAAGTTTTGGAGGAAAGGAGCATGGATTCTCTTGTTTGTTGATCCCTTACAAACTCAAGATGACAGTACAGGGATGAGGATCACTGGAAAAGCTAAGAACCTCCCTGACTTAGTAGGAGGGAGTCCTCTGAAGGGCACTTGCTGCTATTTCAGACAGATGGGGGTGACTGGTGGGAAATGATTCAGGGCTTCTCACATCTGATGGCACAGGAAGTGATCATCAGTATCATCACCTACTAACACTGTTTGCATTATTTAGAAACATGTACAGGCACTCTCAGAGTTACAAATATCCAACTTACATGTACGATTTATAAGTATGTATGGGGGTTATTACAATAAGTCCACGAGTTACAAACATCCGACTTACATATGACTTGCACTTATAAATGGGGACTATTAACAGGAAATAGGTAAATGTACCTGTTCAAACTTACATACAAATTCAATTAGAGCAAACACCTACAAGAACCTATCTTGTTCATAACCTGGGGACTGCCTATATTCACATATTTCAAAGGAAATTCAAAATTTCCTTTATTCACAATGTCCACATGTCCTCATCTGTGTATATAGAACCTTCCCAAAACTGGAAGAGGATTTCCGTAGGTTTCTATGTTTCCTACAGAGTTTACAGCATCCTGCTTCTATTTCTTACGGAATCACACTAAAAAGAATAAACATGTTTCCCAGCCCACGCAGAGCCAGGTGGTCATAGAGGAATTTGGGGGTGCTGCTTGAGATCTCCTGTCCCTGTCCCATCCTACTGTCCCTCTGTGCCTCTTCTCCAAAGCTGAGGAGAGAGAGATGTTGTAATAAAAGGGCAAGACAGCATGATTTCCTTTTCTTGGTTTCTTTTTTCTCAGTGGGGTCTTGCTACGTTGTCCAGTTTGTTCTCAAACTCCCAGGCTCAAGCAATCTTCTCACCTCAGTTTTTTGAGTAGCTGGGAGTGTAGGTGCCTGCCACTATGCCCAGCTGTGTATGACTTTTTATTTCCCCTTCCGTCTATGTGGCTCTCTATAGCCAAGGAGTTAATATTGACTCAATATTGAGCTTCTCCTAGGACAGTAGTCTCCAGCCTTTTTGGCACCAGAGACCAGGTTCATAAAGGACAATTTTTCCAGGGATAGTGGTGGTGGGACAGGAGGTGGAGCTCAGGAAGTGATGCTAGTGATAGGAGTGAGTGTAAACAGAGGTGAAACTCTCCTCTGTCGCCCACTACTCACCTCCTGTTGTGTAGCCCAGTTCTTAACAGGCCATACACCAGAACCTTTTTGGTACCTGGGCCTGGTTTCATGGAAGACAACTTTTCCATGGACCTGCCTAGGAGGAATGAACGGGAGGCAGGAGGCAGAGCTCAGGTGGGCGATGCTGTGCAACCCAGTTCCTAACAGGCCAGGGACTGGTACTGGCCTGTAGCCTAGGGACCATAGGGATCTGATTGAAAAAGGAAAGTAGGATAAACTAATTGTTTCCCTTTCCTGTAGGTTCTAATTATAAAAACTCTTTCCTTGGAGGTGAGAAAGGGGAAACAGATGAGGATAAACTGTGAGTCCAAACAGTAACCCAGGGAGGAATAAAACTAAATCACAGTCAGAAGCAGCTAAAGATGGTTGATTGTTCTGGAAAAGAAATAACCAAAGGGAAGAAGGTGGGCAAGGGGCACTGTCTTCTGTTGCATGGTGCTGTGTGCAGGTGTCCATGGCCTGTCGCTACAGCTCCCTGTAGGAAGGTATAAACAACAAGACCGATGCTGAAGTAAGATAAAGTGGTTATTGTCTGTTCTGGGTACAGGATTGGATTCCTGCGCAGGTCTCTGCTAATTTGGGATAGAGCATCAGGGAATCCCCATCTTTGTAGTTACTGAATCCAAAAATCGTTCACTCATTCTTGATCTCTCATCCAGGGGCCCTGGAATGAACACCAGCGGTGAATATGTTAGATCCTTTAATACTGACCCAGAGGTGCTGGCTAATTTTTTTTCTAGTGCTTTTTTGTTTGTTTGTTTGTTTCCAATTTGATCATTGCTATTGGTCTATCTCCAAGATCCCTGCCCTGAACCTTCCTTTATCAGGTGCTATTTAGTCCACCAAGCAAATTTTCTCGTTCAGACATTGTAACTTTTCAGCTGTGAAATCACCCATTAGTTCCTTTTCATAGCTTCTGTTTATCTGCTAAGGACTTTATTTTCCCATCAATTCCAGGCATGTTTACCTTTACCTGATGAAACTTAGTTAAGACAGGTGCTTTGTTGTTTGGATAATTGTAACATCAAAGTCATTTTGGCATTGAAGTCTGTCAATTATGTTTCTCCTTGAGAATTTGTTACTTTTGTTGTGTTCTTTACATGTTACATCATTTTGTTCCATATCCTGGATGTCTTGAACATTATGCTGTATGGATTTTGAGTGGTGTCATACTCCTGTAGAAAATGTGCAGGTTTTTGCAGGATGTCAGCCTGGTTAGGTTTTTGCAGGATGTCAGCCTGGTTAGGTTATGTCGAGTGTGCATGCATCAGTCCAGTTTTCAGTCTCTGATGTATTGGGTGGTTCCATGCAGGTGACACTTGGGTCAGGCAGAGACTGATGGGGTGGTTTAAGTCCTAAATCATTTCTCAGAGTCTTTGTCAGGCAGCTGTCACTCATCCCCCACTTAGAAGTGAGCCCCAGACTTTTGTGGAGTCTTCTCCACTCTGGCCACTGCCCCACGGTGCAGCTGGGAGATGATGACCCAAGCTCTCTGGGCAGAGCCCACGAGGAGAGGTGCCTCAGTCTGCTGTGTGTTACTATAAAGTAATAACTAAGATTGGGTAATTTATAAAGAAAAAAAGGTTGATTTGGCTCACGGTTCTGCTGGCTGGAAGACTGGCCATCTGGTGAGGGCTTCAGGCTGCTTCGATGTGTAAAAGAGATGACGGGGAGATGGTGTGTGCAGAGGTCACAGAGCGACAGAAGGAGGCCCCTGTGTCAGGCTTTTTAACAAGCAGCTCTCTGGGAATCAAATAGAGCTGAGAACTTGCTCACTCTTGGCCCAGGGAGGGCATTGATCTGTTCATGAGGGATCCACTTTCATGACCCAGATCCCCTGCCCTCCAGCCCAGACCTCCAACATTGAGATTAAATTTCAACATGAGGTTTGAAGAGACAAACATCTGACGGACAGCAAGAGGAAAGAGTCTGATTGGACTCCCCTCCACACTCTGCCGGCTTCTGTTTGCTTTCCAGCGTCGTGAGGCCGTTGCCTTTTGTCCACTGTCCAGAGGTTTGGGCTGTACTCAGCGGGGAGGTGCCTGTAATGGGTTTCCCCACTGTAGTGGGACTGGACTCCCAGGAGCTTTAAGCTCCTCTCCCAGACATAGCGTGGCCTGTCTTCACCCATGTAACTTTAATTGGCATCCTCAGAACTGGGTGACCCCACCCCAGCTCTCATGTGACCTGCTCAGCGCTTCAGAGAGTCATCAGGACAGAGCAGCATCACAGAATCATCCAAGTACTTTTCAAGATTAGAACAACATTCCCAGAAATATATTTCACAACAGTCCATTGTCAGCCCCAACCCTGAGGTATTTTGGCTTCTGGTACATGCGTGCTGGTTGTCTAGATTCATGATCATCGAACTACAACTCCCCTGGCCAGAATCTTGGGTTACTTACACACACGACCACTGCCCCACGTCCCCTCTACCATTTAATCTTTGGGTTGCTCTGCGTGGGGGCCAGACAGATCCCCTGCAGCACTTGCTACCTCTGTCTCCTTGGAATCCCTTAAATTCTAGTCCTATTCGCGGAGATTTCTCTTTCATGTCAACAGGAGTGTTGCCCTGAAAATATTCCTGAACCAGAGATGCTGAAGGTTGATGCTCCCAAGTGGCCCAGTTGAGACACTCAGATGCATCTCAGCCCACTGATGTTGAGGTTTCCAGCCCTGGAGCAAATAATTAGGTTACCTCAGTGACAACCATGTATCTGTCTTCACTGCTTGCCTTCCTCTGCTAAGCTCTAACTATATCATGTTTCATTATTTCTGCTCTTCTTAGCGCCTGTTAAACATTTCCAACTGAGTTTTTAAATTTTACCTGGTTTCTCAGTAATGGGTCTTGTCCCGTTATTCACTGTTGTTTCTTTGTATTCCTTGCTCAGAAAATCTTTCTGCTTGTGTGTATGACGTATTTGAATGTCAGAGGTTTGGAGTCTTCTGCCTGGAGAAATCTTCTGTGTGTAGCTTGTAAGGCAGGACAGTGTATAGAAGATAAGAAACCGGCCTCTGGACAAGACCAGCTGCCTTGGCATCCTCCTCTGCCTTTCAGTAGCTGTGTGACAGTTTGTATCTCTCTGACCTTCATCTCTTCACCTGAAAAAGGGAGGTGATATGAAACACCTGCTTTCTATGTTTTGTTTTAAGGGTAAAACCAAAAAATACTCTTTGCAAAGACTTAGACCAATTCTTGTCACCTAATATGGTTTTAATAAAAGAAAGACCTCACACATTAACTAAAAATATGAAGAAGATAAACATGAAATGTTCAACTACCAGTAGACTTCTGATTTTGAATGTCAGTGCTCAGAACCCTTATAAGTTAGATTATTTATAATAGGTGATCAACTAAAAGAGCTAATCAAGAAGTAGATAGTAATGTTGGAAATTCTGGATCATTCCTGAATTAATTACACATTTTTCATGATTGTAAAACAATTTTTATATACTGAGGAAGTTGCTTTCTTGGCTCTTACAGAGTGTATAGGAAGATGGAAATCATATAAGCTTCACGGTCCTACCCAAACACCATTTATTTTCACCTAGCATTGTCAAAGCCACTGGAAAAATATTTGCCTTGAAACCATTTGATAAATATTGTTCAGAACGTACAAAGTATTATTTTTTTCTATAATATTATCATAATACTACCTGATTTTTATTCTTGGATTTAACAGTCAAGAAATAACAATAGACCCAAGTTGTTACCAAGGCAAAAATATGACAATGGGGATTTTGAGCTTTGATCAGAAGCATCTCATTTTCTCTTCAATATGTAAATGTGTTATTCCTAAGCTCCATTTTAGCCCCTAAAACATCTCCGTGATAGTTCCTTTCAATAAACTCCCTCTGCATTTTAAAGTATTTTCCCAAACAGTATGTTAAAACCAAATGTCAGGCATTTAGTACATTTTCCTACATGACAAGTTTTATCTTCAATGAAATCTGACATTTTAGAAAGTAAAGTAATAAAATCACATAATATGTCAGGGGAGGGAGCGGGAAGAAAACTTTGGCGTTAAAAAGCTACTAAAACACTTTTGGTGGCTTAAGCCAAAGCAAGAGTGAAAATTCATCTTACGGATATTCAGACAGTTTGTGACTTGTTCCGTCTGGTTAGGAGGCATGAGAGGAAACTAATAATAAATCTTTCTGTATTTTTTCCTATTTCTACCTTGTGCATTAAGTGCTATTCTGCCCCGCTTTGGGCTGAATCTTCATGTGCTGCCCAAAGACAGCTTGTTGAGGTCGTTTGGATAAATGGACTTTTGGAAGACACTCATTACTTCTCCGTAAGACGGTGATGCAACACAAAGCCTCTCATATAAAACAGACAGAAAAGTGAGCACAAAAAGCTAACGGTGAATGTTAGTGTGTTTATTAGCGTTCTAGCTTTTGCTGAACTTTGGAGGCTGATAGGAATTAGCATCCACTCTTGAGGGTTTTATGTAGATTACTGTGAAGCCCCAAGTCATAATCAAATTTATGTGTGTGGTAGATTTAAAATTGTAATTCTTTTTTTTTTTTTTTTTCCAAACAGAGCCTGACTCTCTCCTCAAGTTGAGTGCTATGACATAGCAACCTCTTCTTGGGCTCAAGTGATCCTCCTGCCTAAGCCTCCTAAGGAGCTGGGACTACAAGTGCCCACCACAACACTTGGCTAGTTTTTCTATTTCTTTTTTATTATTTTTTTCCTTTTATTAAGTCATCTACACATAGATCATGAATACATTTATGCATATGTGGGGTACAATGTGTTGATTTTTTTTTTTATATACAATTTGGAGTGCTTACCTCAAACTAATTAATATAGTTTTCACCTCATTTACTTGCTTATTGTGTTAAGACATTTATGTTCTATACTTGACAGATTTGACTTGTGCCCTTTTGATATGCTCCACAGGCGTGGTCCCATCGTTTACCCTCCCTCTATCAAACCTCCCCCGTCCCCTCCCTTCCCCCTCCGTTTCTCTCCTTCATCCTGGGCTATAGTTGTGATCTATCTTTCATAAGAAAGTATGAGTAAATATAAATTGATTTCATAAAAGTACTGAGTACATTGGATACTTTCTCTTCCATTCTTGAGATACTTTACTAAGGAGAATATGTTCAGGCTCCATCAATGTAAACATAAAAGAGGTAAAGTCTCCATCTTTTTTAAGGTTGTATAGTATTCTGTGGTATACATACACCACAATTTATTAATCCATTCACTGGTCGATGGGCACTTGGGCTTCTTCCATGGGTTGGTAATTATGAATTCAGCTGCTATGAATAATCTGGTGCCAATATCTTTGTTGCAAAGTGATTTTTGGTCTTTTGGATATACTCCTAGTAGAGGAATTGCAGGATTAAATGGCAGGTCTGTTTTTAGATACTTGAGTATTCTCCAAACTTCTTTCCAAAAGGAATGTATTAGCTTGCATTCCCACCAGCAGTGCAGAAGTGTTCCCTTTTCTCCACATCCACACCAACATCTCTGGTTTTGGGATTTTGTGATAATGGGCTACTCTTACTAGAGTTAGGTGATATCTCAAAGTGGTTTTGATTTGCATTTCTCTGATGATTAAATATGATGAGCATTTTTTTCGTGTACCTGTAGACCATGCACCTGTCTTCTTCAGAGAACTTTCTGTTCAAGTCTCCTGCCCACAATGAAATAGGATCATTTGTTCTTTTCTTATTGATAAGTTTGAGTTCTCTGTGGTTTCTAGTTATCAGACCTTTGTCAGAAACATAACCTGTAAATATCCTCTCCCATTCTGAGGGCTGTCTACTTGCTTTACTTACTGTGTTCTTGGCTGTGCAGAAGATTTTTAGTTTGATCAGATTCCAGTAATATATTTTTGGTATTTCTTCAATTGCCCGGGGGTTGGGGGTACTCCTCATAAAGTTTTCTTCCAGGACAATTTCTTCAAGTGTTTCCCCTGCACTCTTATCCAAGAATCTTTATGATTTCATGTCTTAGGTTTAAATCTTTTATCCAGAGAGTCAATTTTTGTTAATGGTGAAAGGTGTGGGTCCAGTTTCAGTCTTCTATAAGTCACCAGCCAGTTCACCCAGTACCACTTGTTAAATAGGCAGTCTTTCCGCCAATTTATATTTTTGATAGGCTTATCAAAAATCAAATAACAGTAAGCGCCTGGATTCACCTCTTGGCTCAATTCTGTTCCATACATCTACCTCTCTATTTTTGTGCCAGTACCATGCTGTTTTGATCACTATAGATTTATAGTATAGTCTTAAGTCTGGTAGCGTGATTCCACCTGATTTGTTTTTATTTCTGAGTAATGTCTTGGCTATTCGAGGCCTTTTCTGTTTCTATAGAAAACGAAGTACTAGTTTTTCCAGATCTTTAAAGTATGACAGAGGTGCTTTAATAGGGATTGCATTAAATCTGTAGATTGCTTTGGGTAGTGTCAACATTTTAACAATGTTGATTCTTCCCAGCCATGAGCATGGTATGTTTTTCCAT
>CAUYPK010101674.1:0-14929 GCA_963574355.1 Loris lydekkerianus | reverse complement strand
TTTTCTGCTGATTCTTCCTCATGAGTGATTTCTTTTATCTGTTTCCATGCCCTAATTTTCCTTTCACTTCCTCTTGCTCTTTAAGTTCCCTTGCCTGTGGACTAAGGTTTTGATGAGTCCTTTTGGTACAGGACCCGAAGGATGAGAACGTTAAAGAGCAAGAAGGGATAAAAGAAAGAAAAATAATGAAAGAAAGAAAAGAAAATAGAGAAATGAGAGGGGGTTGGTAAAAGGGAATATTGACAAAAGAAGAGAGGCACAGAAAGAGGGAGACAGAGCAATATAGGTGTACAGTAGGGTACTTTGACACAACCTTAAAAAAAACCCCAACCTCTGGGAGTACCTGGTTGGGTAGTTCCCTTGAGGTCAGCAGCTCTTTGCTAACTTGATTGGACACAGTACCCCACCTCCACCAAGGAGAGAGGAAAGACAAAAATGCTATAAATCAAACCAAAACATGCAAACAGAAAACTTTACGGGATAAAATTGGGTGAAAAAGCAAATAATAGGGGTAGAAACACTAGCAAATATGAAGTTCTAATTATTGAAAAAGGCAGCAATGGGAAATTGTATTTAAAGTAGAAAAATGGAGAAAGAAAAGAAAAAAAAGAAAAGAAAAAAATCTGTACAGAAAAGTTTGAAACTAAAAAAAAACCCAACAATCACAAAATAAAAACAAACTAACAACAACAACAAAAAAAAAAAAAAAAAAAAACAGCAGAAACGAAGCTGTATATATATTTTGTTGAATATTGTCTGGGCAACAGGTGGTCTTCTGGGGTATGAGATGTTAATCACAATGCTGATATGCCTGGAGACCTCCGCTGATTTCTCAAACCCCACAGGGTGGACATGCTAAATGTCTCTTCAGCCCTCTTAAAAGGCACTTTAAACTTCTAAACATGGCTAAGCAGAAGCTTTCCCAGGAAAGTGCTTGTCGCTGAGATCACTGCTGAAGTAGCTATCCACTTACACAGTGTGCCAAAACCAATCTCACTCTGCCCCTAAGGGTTAAGGCTGTAAGGGGCTCAGTCCCTGCCTTTAGGCTGCTCAGTCACTAGGTTAGTAGCTCCCATGGGATCTTTGCTCTGGGACCCTGAGGGCGGAGCTTGCCAGGGCAGTTCTCTCACAATGGCTCCCTGTAGCCCAGAGCCGAACACTTAGCTCCGTCTGGCTCAGGGGCTCAGTCTGGGGCCCTAGACAATGCCCAAACTTTTCCGCACTCCTGCTCAAGCTCTCCCCAAGGCAGTTCAACTGAGTGCCAAGTTTAAAAACACCAAAACAGTTCACAGGTAAGGCCTTTCTTATTTGCAGTCTCACTGCTGCTGTACTTACAGCTGCTGGCAGGCTTAGATGGATCGAACACACACAACCATTTGCCAGTTTTCCACTGTTTTTGTCCTCCTTTTGGAGTCCAGAAGTCTCTTGCTGACTCCCTGTATCCTCAAAGGGATGATTATAGGCAGATCCCACCAGCCAGAGATGCCTGGAGTCTTATCTCCCCAGACTCATGGTGCCAAAGTTGCAGGGAAGCTGTTACTCGGCTGCCATCTTGCTCTCATTCACAGAATAGAATTTATATACTTGATTTTTTTAGTAGAGTTGTTCTAATAAAAGTAGCTTTCAGGCTCAGTGCCTGTCTCTCAAGCGGCTAAGGCACCAGCCACATACACTTCAGCTGGCGTGTTCCAGCCCGGGCCCGCCAAACAACAATGACAGCTGCAACCAAAAAATAGCTGGGCATTGTGGCGGGTGCCTGTAGTTCCAGCTACTTGGGAGGCAGAGACAGGAGACTTGCTTGAGCCTAGGAGTTGGAGTTTGCTGTGAGCTGGGATGCCATAGCACTCTACCCAGGGCGACAGCTTGAGGCTCTGTCTCCAAAGGGGGGGAAAATAAAAATTAAAGTAGCTTTCATCATGTATTGCTAGTGGCGATGTAAAATGGTATACTGCTGTGAGAAACAAGTGATTCCTCAAAAAAAGAGAAAAGAATTATCATATGATGGAGACATTACATCTTTTGTATTAACCTGGATAGAATTGGGTAACATTCTCTTTAGTAAAATAGCATAAAAATGGAAAAGACAAGTATCCTGTGTACTCAGTACTAATACTAAGCAAGCAGATGAACTAATACACAGCCACACAAGAGAAAAACTCAATTCAAGTTGAGGGGAAGGAGGAGGAGGGAGGGGATTGGTTTGCTCTCACCTAACGGGCTCAATGTAAAGGTATATGGCACACCTGGGTGTGGGGCACAGCTACAACATGCACCTTACCTAACAAATGGAAACAATGTAACCTGATTGTACCTTAATATTAATCTGAAATAATAATTAAAAATCAAATTAGCATTTGTATAGGATTAAAAAAACATTGATTATACTTTCTTTTGATTGCTGAAGTATAAATGTTTATTACAGAAATTTTGGAAAATACAAAAAGCATAAAGAAAAGAATAACCCCTATTATGAAAAAAAAAGTGAGATATACCAACTTTTGTTTATGAAATTAATGAGACGGGTAATTAAGTGACAGCATGTAGAAAGAGTATATTTTCGTTGTCTGTTATTTATGGTTTTTTTCTTCTGTTTTCATAGAGTGTGAATTTGTTACTTTCTAGAGGAGACCCAAAATCTTTAGCTTCACAAATAAAAGGGATGACCTAATCAGGGGTCCTCAAACTATGACCCACGGGCCACATGAGGTGGTGTGATTGTATTTGTTCCTGTTTTGTTTTTTTACTTCAAAATATGTGCAGTGTGCATAGGAATTTGTTCATAGTTGTTTTTTTTTTTAAACTATAGTCTGGCCCTCCAATGGTCTGAGGGACAGTGAACTGGCCCCCTGTTTAAAAAGTTTGAGGACCCTTGATACTACTAACTGTGCTACAGTTTTGATAATCAAAAACTTAACTTTTGACAAGGCAGCATATACTACAAATGGCTTTGTGAAAATTCATGGCAGTAGATATTTTAACCTCATTTGGTTTGGAATTTTTTTTTACTATTAATATGCACAGGTGATTCATTTTGTTGATTTCTGGAAAGCAAATGTTTATATTTAATAGTAGCAAGAGGATTGCAGTTTTCCAATAAATGTCACAGGATAGTGACAGTGAGCCAGGAAGAAGAAAAGCTGCATTAGTGAAGTGAGACATACTTTAGTAGCTATGGAAACTATAAACCCTACTAAGTCTCACAAAGCTGTTCTCTTTGTATTTGTATTATTAATTAGACATTGGTAGGGGTTAATGAGGACCTTGAGTAACTGCTAGATTAAATCTAGGTATAATTATATTCCTCAAAAGACCTGGTTAAGAGGAATTGTTAAGTAGTATATGCGTTTTGTATGAACATTAAAGTGCTTAATTTATTTTTCTTTAATTTCACTTCACTGGTCCTCAACTATTAGAAACATTCTATTTAAAAGAATATTTTCTTCTTTTTCTTTGTTTGGGATTCGTTGAGGATACGAAGAATTAGGTTGCACTGATTGCATTGATTAGATAAACTCTCTTTTATAATTGTGTTCCACCCCCAAGAGGTGTGCCATACACCGTGACCCCCCCAAGTATTCCTTCTCTTCTCCCTGCTCCCTTAATCCCCTACTCCCCACGTTGTATTAGGTCATCTACTGCCTTCATATTAGAATTGAGTACATTGGATTTTGCATCTCCATTCTTGTGATGCTTTACTAAGAAGAATGTGTTCCACCTCTGTCCAGGTTAATACAAAAGATGTAAAGTCTCCATCTTTTTTAATGGCTGAATAGTAGTCCATGGTATACATATACCCCAGCTTGTTAATCCATTTTTGTGTTGGTGGGCATTTAGGTTGTTTCCACAAATTGATGATTGTAAATTGAGCTGCATAAATAGTCTAATGCAAATGTCCTTATGATAAAATAATTTTTTTTCTTTCAGGTAAATGCCTAGTAATGGGATTGCAGGATCAAATGGGAAGTCTAATTTGAGTTCTTTGAGGATTCTTCATACTTCCTTCCAAAAAGATTGTATTAGTTTGCAGTCCCACCAGTAGTGTGAAAGTGTTCCCTTTTCTCCACATCCACGCTTGCATCTACAGCTTTGAGACTTAGTGATGTGGGCCATTCTCACTGGGGTTAGGTGATATCTCAGAGTAGTTTTGATTTGCATTTCTCTGATGATTAGGGACAATGAGCATTTTTTCAAATGTTTATTAGCCATTTGTCTGTCTTAGAAAAGGTTTTATTCATGTCTCTTCCCCAGTGATATATGGAATTATTGGGTCTTTTTTTGTTGATTAATTTGAGTTTTCTGAGAATAATATTTTCTTAGATTATTACCACAGCTGAAGTTTAATAAAAGCTTATTTGAGAATAAATGAGAGAATAGGAATATGACTCAGTTTATTAAAGTTATATTAATCTTAATGTATTTACCAGTTTGTTTACTGGTAAAATGCGTATTAGCTATGCACAAATAGATTTTATTAACAAATAACTATTAAGTTTAATTTAGGCAATTTGATAATTTATAGTAATTCTTATAAAATGACTTATACTTTTGCCAAATAATTTTTTGATGGATAACCTGATTGACCTATAATCTTAATATTTCCCCTTATAGAAACTAACTTCTAAGAATTACTTAAGATGAGGTCTCTAGTTAGGATTATGGATACTTAACTTGGTGGGATTATGATGGGCTGGTGGTGGCAAACTTTAGAAGAGAAATGATTGCTAATCCTAAAAATAGAAAAGTAACCTAGAGCCAGAGAAATAGCTACTGAGTAATACTATTCCCCCTACATGTAATTGTTTACTGATTTGTATGTAAACCTAAAAGTGCATTTCTCATTAAATTTAGATGTATTCTCTTCTCTTGTTTGTCCTTATCAGAAACATCAACTATCAACTAGCCTAGAAGCAAATTATATCCCAAATAAAATACATTTAGAAATAAGGCTGGGCATGGTGGCTCATGCCTATAATCCTAGCACTTTGGGAAAGTGAATGGGAAGATTACTGCAAGACAGGAGTTCGAGAACATCCTGAGCAACATAGCAAGACCCCATCTCTACAAAAATTAGAAAAATTAGCCAGCCATGGTGGTGTGTTCCTATAGTCACAGCTGTTTAGGAGGTTGAGGCAGGAGGATCTCTTAAGCCCAGGAGTTTAAGGTTGCAGTGAGCTGGGATGACACCACTGCACTCTAGCTTGGACAACAGAACGAGACTCTGTCTCTAAATAAATAAATAAGCAATTAAATTAAAATAAATAAAAGGAAGTAAAATTTAGCAGTCCTTTACTGTATGAGTGAATTGAAAAACTATTGAGAGATAAATTCTTTTGGAAAAATCATTTTAAGTTGGAATGTATAATATTACCCAAAAGAGAATCTATCCATTTGGAAATGCCAAATTACAGAGAAGTTGGTGAAAAAAAGATTCTAGGCCTTCTTCTTTATAGAACTATTTGAATATTCATCACTATCTAGTGTTGGAATAAAGAGTATTATGTGGAGTGTCCTCAGTGCAGGACCCTCCCCTTTTCCTACTTTCTTTTTAATAGAACATTGTTCACCTAACTTGTCCATTAATTGCATATTTTCAGAGATCATGTGGAGTCTAGGACTCATATGAGGTATGATGATGCCACTGAAGTCTATTTAGCCAGGGGGACAGAACAAGACTCTGTCTCAAAAATAAAATAAAATAAGCACAACTTAAATTTATTTTTTATTATAAAAGGAAAATATTTATTTTAAAACTTAAAACACCCCAAGCATGGGCAGGTGGAGGAGGGTGGGAGTGCAGAGCTGCTGTTAGTGCTGGCTCGGGGACTGTGTTGCTCCATTTCGGCACTGTGGTGGCTGTAAAGTTGCATGGTCTCTTTTCTCCCCATGGAAATGCACAATTTTGAGGATGAGTTAACGTGTCTCATCTGTTACAGTATTTTTGAAGATCCTTGTATACTACCATGTTCTCAGACGTTTTGTAGAAATTGCTTTCAAGATATTCTTCAGGCTTCTGGTAATTTTTATATACGGAGACCTTTACGAATTCCGCTCAAATGCCCTAACTGCAGAAGTATTATTGAAATTGCTCCAAGTGGCATTGAATCTTTACCTATTAATTTAGCATTAAGGGCTATTATTGAGAAGTACCAACAAGAAGACCATCCAGATATTGTCACCTGCTCTGAACCCTTAAATGTTTATTGTTTACTGGATGAAAAATTAGTTTGTGGTTATTGCCTTACTGTAGGTCAACACCATGGTCATCCTATAGATGACCTTCAAAGTGCCTATCTGAAAGAAAAGGACATGCCTCAAAACCTACTTGAACAGTTGACTGACACACATTGGACAGATCTTACTCGTCTTATTGAAAAACTGGAAGAACAAAAATCTCATTCTGAGAAAATGGTCCAAAGTGGTAAGGAAGTTGTTCTCTAGTACTTTAAGGAGCTTAGTGATAAATTAGAACAGAAAAAAATTTTTTTTCCTACCAGCTATCTGTGATGTTGGTCATCTGATTAATCAAGAATATACTCCACAAATTGAAAGAATGAAAGAAATGAGAGAGCAGCAGCTTGAACTAATGACAGTGATAATGTCTTTATAAGAAGAGTCTCCACTGAAATTTCTTGAAAAAGTCGATGATGTTCACCAACATGTGCAGATCTTGAAACAAAGACTACTTCTTGAGGTCCAACCTGTTGAAATTTATCCTCACATATGCAAAAGAATGGAGCAGAACAGAAATAGGACAAATTAAGAAAGTGCTCATTCCTGAAATGAAAATTTCTTCAAAAAGGATGCTGTGTTCCTGGCCTGATAAGGATGAAAAAGAAGTTGAATTTTTAAAAATTTTAAACATTGTTATAGTTACACTAATTTCAGTGATACTGATGTTGATACTCTTTTTCAACCAACACATAAGAACCTTTTTTTATTTTATTTTTTTACAATCGTGTCTTGCACATAATAACCTTTTTAAATGAAATTATTTCAGTATGTTTTTCTGAAGTCTCTTTTATCTATTTACCGAAGTTTATCTAACAATCTGCATGATTTAAAGAATATACTATGTCACGCTTTAGAGATGTTGAAGGAATTTATGTGGAAAGTAATTTCTCATTGAAAACTTAAATCTGATTTGTTTAAATGGGCTTATTCTGTATGGCAGAAACTAACCATTCCTAAGTGGAGATGTAGGGGTACCATGGACAAATAAGTAGCAAACTAAGCTTTATTAGAGTTGCAACAAATAACAATGTTCTATTTTTCATTTTTTTTTTTTTTTTTAATCAATTTTTCTCTTTTACTGCAACACATTTTTTTTTTGCAGTTTTTGGCCAGGGCCAGGTTTGAACCCGCCACCTCTGGTATATGGGGCCGGCGCCCTACTCCTTTGAGCCACAGGCGCCACCCTATTTTTCATGTTTTTGTTGGTTAGAAATAGGGCAAAGTTAGAAATGAGGCTATATCAAGTCATTATTAGAAAGCAATGAAATCTAATCATTGCTTGATTTGAAAAAAAAAACAACACACTTAAAACAATGGAAGAAATACAAATAATAAAGCAAATAGTACCAAAATTTTATCTCTCAAAGATAACCAATTACATGTAATATTTTTATGCTTTATTTTACATACATGACATCATTTTCTATATGCTCTTTTATGATTTGTAATCTGTTTCCTTCACTCTGCAATTATGTTGTAGACTTTCATATGGTCCAAATAAATCTGTGTCTTTATTTGAATGGCTACATTGTATTTTATAATGTGGATGTGTGATCTTTGTCATCATTTATTTAACCACTACCTTATTGATGACATTGAGGATGTTTCAAGATTTCACACTTCTAGTAACTCTGAAGAGAGCATTCTTATATATATCTATATCTTTGCATACTTAGCTATTTTTTTTTCTAAATTTAAATTTATAGAAGTATAACTACTGGGAAAAAAGCATATACAAATTTTGTAGAATTTTGATACCAAAGAGTTTATATTGTTTTTATATCCATTAGCAAGACCAATTTCCCAGAACCTTTGTCAGCACCAAGTATTGTCTTTTCTCTTCTTTTCTTTTTTGTTTTCACCCTGAGTAGAGTGTGGTGGGGTAGTCATAGTTTACAGTAACCTCAGACTCCTGGGCTCCAGGGATGCCTACTGAGTAGCTGGGACTACCGTTGTGTGCCTCAACACCTGGCTAATTTTTTATATCTTTCTTTCTTTTTTTTTTGCAGTTTTTGGCTGGGGCTGGGTTTGAACCTGCCACCTCCAGCACGTGGGGCTGGTGCCCCACTCCCTTGAGCGACAAGTGCCGCCCTTTTTTATATCTTTTTAGTGAAGACAGGGCTCTCACTGTTGCTCAGGCTAGTTTCTAACTCCTGAATTCAATCAATCCTTTTACTTTGGCCTCACAGGATGCTAAGATTGAGCCACTGTGTCCAGCCAAAAATTTTTAGCAATTTTATTTTTGTGTGAAGAGTCATGAAAAATGCCTGGTTTAAGTACATATTTTTTCTAGTTGTTTAAGTACATATTTCTAGTTGTTTAAGTACATATTTTTTCTAGTTGTTTACTGCCAAAAATGAATAAAGTAATTTTAGGTTTGTGGTGTTTTGAATATTTTATATATGTACACACTCTTACTAAATATGAATACATGAACTAACCAACAAATCTTAGTCAATTTTATTTTGACTGGTTAACTTTTTAAAATATGATTTTTGCAACAGCCGGGCATTGTGGTGGGCGCCTATAGTCCCAGCTACTCGGGAGGCTGAGGCAAGGGAATCACCTAAGCCGAAAAGCTGGAGGTTGCTGTGAGCTGTGTGACGCCGCCACACTCTACTGTGGGTGATAAAATGAGACTCTGTCTCTTAAAACAAAACAAACAAACAAACAAAAAAAACAATTAAAAAATATATATATGATTTTTGCTGAGTTCCTCTATTCCTTTTTCTAGATGTTATCATGAAACATCTAAAGAAGAAACAAATGAAATGGCATTTGCCAAATGAATAAATTTGGTTTGCTTCTGATTTTGCAGCACAGCTACATTTTTATCAAAGTCATTTGGAGGATATAGGCAAAAGTACTGTAATCCTAAAACTGATTGGTGTGAAGAATGGGAGAGGAAAAAGAAGCAAATTGAATTGCAGGAGGAGGAGGAAAAATAAATTGCATCTTTGAGTTTATTATTGGAGGAAAATATGCCAATTGGGTACAGTGTAAGATTATAAGCTTATCAGAATTTGTAAAGTTTGTATTTTAACCCATTTTTATATTGGGACCATTCCCTCCCCTGCGGCCCTCTGTTGCTATTTTCAGCTGTAGCTATTAATGGGCTAAAATTTACCCCCACTTTCCTGGATGTTTATTAACCTGTTAGCATTTGACAACTTTAATAGGTTCAGGAAAATCTACTACGTATTAGTTGAAACAGCTAAGAGCTAGAATTGGGCTATTCTGTTTCTATTATATAGCAGTTTTTCTTTATCTAGTGGGGGTACTTTCCAGATTCTCTGCTGGTTGCTTTATAGAGATATGTTCTGAGAAGTGCATCATTAGGTGATTGATTTAATTTTGGGATTATCATAGAGCTTACACAAACCTAAATTACTTCTCGGCTACAAGCCTGTACAGTGTGTTACTGTACTGAATACTGTAGGCAATTGTAACATACTGGTCATGGTGGTTGCATATCATTGTGGTACTACAGCACTAGGAGATAGGAATGTTTCAGCTCCATTAAATCTTAGGGGACCACTGTTGTATATCAATTATAATTTACAATATCTGATCAATTATAATTTACATGATAGTTACAGATTTAGAATTATAAAAATTTGTTATAAATTATATTTGTAATTAATACAATTTTGAGACCTTGTCTTAAAAAAAGTATGTGTACGTGATTATATATATAATTAACAGACATATATGTATTTTTTGAGACAACGTCTTACTCTTTTGCTCAGGCTGGGGTACAGTGGCACAGTCTTAGCTTACTGTAGCCTTGAACTCTTGAGTTCACTTGATCTTCCTGCTTCACCCTCCCCAGTAGCTGGAACTACAGGTGTGCACCACTACACCTGGCTAATTTTTGTATTTTTTGTAGAGATGGAGAGTATCTCACTATGTTGCCCAAACTGATCTTGAATTCTTGGCCTCAAACGATCCTCCTACTTCAGCTTCCTAAAAACTGGGATTACAGGGATGGAGAATTATTTCTAATGGGGATTGGTTTTCTTTTTGGGGTGATGATAATATTGATGACTACACAAGTTTGTGAATATATTAAAACACTGATTTGTACTCTTTAAAAGGTAAACTTTGTTACGTAAATTTTATCTTTATAAAAAATGTCAGAGAATGACCGGGCTTAAATATATTTTTTAGATGGAAAACCAAGTATCCTAGTACCATTACTGAATTTTTTTTTTTTTTTTTGGAGACAGAGTCTCAAGCTGCCGCCTTGGGTAGAGTGCTGTGGCGTCATAGCTCACAGCAACCTCCAGCTTGTGCTCAAGTGATCCTCTTGTCTCAGTTTTTTCTATTTTTAGTAGAGACGGGGTCTCGCTTTTGCTCAGGCTGGTCTTGAACTCATGAGCTCAGGTAATTCACCTGCCTTGGCCTCCCGGAGTGCTAGCATTACAGGCGTGAGCCATTGCACCTGCATACCATTACTGAATATCAGTCATTTCTCCTACTATCTACAATGCCATTATTAGATGTCATATATCAGATTTCTGTATGTTCCCCCATTATTTATTTATTTATTTATTTATTTATTTATTTATTTGAGACAGAGTCTCACTTTGTCATCCTTGGTAGAGTGCTGTGGTGTCATAGTTCATAGCAATGTAAAACTGTTGGGCTCAAGTAATTCTTTTGCCTCAGTCTCCCAAGTAGCTAGGACTACAGGAACCCGCCACAACGTCTGGCTATTTTTAGAGATGAGATCTCACTCTGGCTCAGGCTGGTCTCCAAATTGTGAGCTCAGGCAATCCACCCACCTTGGCCTCCCAGAGTGCTAGGATTACAGGCGTGAGCTACCACACCCGGCCTACGTGCCCCATTATAGTCTTAAGAGACTATCATCATATATGTGGTCTGTTATTAACTAAAACATAGTTATGTGGTACATGACTGCTGCTTTTTTTCCTGTGCATACATATGCATGATAAAGTTTAATTTATAAATTAGGCATAGTCGGAGATTAACAATGATAGCTGACAATATATATAACAATTATAACAATATGCTATAGTAAAAATTATGTGAATGTGGTTTCTTTCAAAATATTCTACTGTGTTTGCTCTTCTTATGATGATGTGGATGATACATTGCCTACATGGTGAGATGAAGTGAGGTGAATGACATAGGCACTGAGACTTTGCATTAGGCTATTGTTCATCTTCTGTATTCTTGAATCTGTTTTACAATCCCTTGTGGTAAATGTCTAGTGTCACCCATTTCATGGGATTCCCTTGCTGAAGTTTACTGGTGCAGCATGTTGTCATCAATTGGAACATGTTTTCTGTTCATGTCTCCCACCCACAAATTTATGCCTTTTTCATCTTATCTAAGCACTTAACACATACTGGCTATAAAATTTGCAGTGCGAGATGTGACAGCAAAACTACCATGAATTTCTTTTTCCTTCGTCACAGATTAAAAGATTCAACTTTATTGTATGTTTTCGCTATCTCAGCATACATTTTTTTTCTTTCCTTTTTAAGTTAAGAACTTTCACCTTTTCACTCAAAAGGAGCGCTTACGACTTCTCTTGACATATCCAAAATCACTATATATTAAGTAAAATAAGAGTTACTTGAATACAAAACACTGAGATACCTCAATAGTCAATCTGATAATCTAAATGGCTCTAAGTGACTAAAGGGTGGGTAGTGTATATAGCATGGATACACTGGACAAAGGGAGGATTCACAATCTGGGCAGGACAGAGTTAGACTGCTGTGGCATAGCAAGAGATACCATTACTGTATTCAGAATGGTATGCAGTTTAAGACTTACGAGTTGTTTAAATCTGAAATTTACCCATGGTTGACTACAGGTAATTGAAACTATAGAAAGTAAAATTGTAGATAAATTAAGGGGGACTACAGTATTTACCAAATAAGTAAATTTCATTTTGAGAAAATTTAACTTTAATAGGCTAATTTACAAGTTATAAACAACAGGTAATCTTATTTAGATTATAGCAGAGTGGGCAATTAGATAATATACTTACATTCTGTACTTTGCTCACAATTTTATAGAGAATTTTGATATATGTTATTTAATTTTTTGACACCTAGGAGGTATAATTATCACCCATATCTTATCAATAATAAAGTCCAAATCCCAAATGAGTAAGCGACTTATCCAATTTGACACTTAGTCAGTGGTAAGCTAGGGTTTGTTAAAAAAGAAAATAAAGTGTACTGAATTTAATCCCTTCCTTTTTTCTCTGATTGTAGGCAAGATACTTTATTTACTAAGTGTCTACAGATATAATGGTAAAAGATATAGATGTGATTCCTTCCCTTATTGAGCTTACCTTCTTGTTAGGGAGACAGACTAATAAACAATTAGTTAAAAACAGGAGGTTAGGTGCTCTGAAAAGGGGAGTATAGATCCATGAGGTGAGAACCAAGAAGGCATGCCTTTTGTGCCTAGTGATTAGGAAGGGCTATTCATACAAAGTAGCATCCAAACTCAGATCTGAAATTGTAAAAATTAGTCATGTAAAGATGAAAGGGCTGCTGTGTTGGAGGAGTGTTCCAGGTAGAGGGGACAATATCATATTGGAAAGATTTGGAGGTAAGTGAGAGCTTGGTGTGTTGAAAAATTGAATGAAATTCAGTTCAGGAGATTGAGGATTACAGAGCTAGAGATCAGGGAAGGGGAGGATAAAGGAGGCAAAAGGGTAGCTGTGCAAGTATGATAAACCAAAGTGGATATGATAAGGACCTGGATTGGTGACAGCAGGAGTGGGGGAAAAGAGGACGTAAGTATCACAGAAGATGAATAAATGTGTTAGAAATTTTTTAGCCAGGGCGGTGCCTGTGGCTCAGTAGATAGGGCACTGACCCCATATCCCAAGGGTGGTGGGTTCAAACCCGGCCCTGGCCAAACCACAACAAAAAAATACCTGGGCGTTGTGGCATGTGCCTTTAGTCTCAGCTACTTGGGAGGCTGAGGCAAGAGAATCACCTAAGCTCAAGAGCTGGAGGTTGATGTGAGCTGTGTGATGCCAGGGCACTTTACCGAGGGCAATTAAGTAAGACTCTCTACAAAAAAAAAAAAAAAAGAAATATTGTAACCAACAAGTGATATTTTATATCATTATTACTTATATCTTGTGTTTTTCGTGCATATGATCCTAAAAATGTAGTCCTTCTCTTCTCTGGCTTGTTGTGGTTAATTTTGAACCAGAGAATTCTAAAGTGGGTCTTGGACCTAAAATTAATGAAGGATAGATAATAAGTGAAGCTTACTCTTGCTAGGCCTTAATAACTTTTGTTGTCTAGAGAAGATAATATTAGGAAAAAGCCAGAGAAAAATTAGATATGGTGGGGTGGAAGTTAATGAATCATTGCTATAATGGTAATTATTGGTTTAATTTTTATCCATATGTTTAAGTCATTAATATGGTGATAAGATATTTAGGAAGGTGATGGTTTATTCAATATGTATTCTATGCGCAGTGTTCAAAGTATTAAAAGGCTTAACATTGTTAATAGGGGAGACAGACATACAATTTGAACATGGTTTGGTAAGTGCTACTTTGAAGTAATTATTGTTAAAAATAAAGCTGCAGAAGGTAATGAGTTCAGTTTTGGATGTTGAAATTGAGATGCTTATGGGATACTTAGTACCAATTTTGCACAAAGCACTAGGAATGGGTGGTGCCTGTGGTTCAGTGGGTAGGGTGCTGGCCCCATATATCGAGGGTGGTGGGTTCAAATCCGGCCCCGGCCAAACTGTAACAACAACAACAACAAGAGTAACAACAACAAAATAGCTGGGTGTTGTGGTGTGGCAGGCGCCTGCAGTCCCAGCTACTTTGGAGGCTGAGGCAAGAGAATCACCTAAGCCCAGGAGTTGGAGGTTGCTGTGAGCTGTGACACTACAGCACTCTACTGAGGGCGATAAAGTGAGAGTCTGTCTCTACAAAAAAAAAAAAAAAAAAGCACTAGGGATATAAAGTAAAGAAAATAAAGTCCCCACCCTTGCCAGTGTATATTCTGGTGGTTAGAAACAAACAATAAACAAATAATTATAAAGTGTTATCCATGTGTGGCAGCTCATGGCCTGTAATCCTAGCACTTCAGGAGGCCGAGGTGGGAGGATCACTTGAAGCCAAGAGTTTGAAATGATTGGGAAATATAGTGAGACCCTGTCTCTGCAAAACTTTTATTTTTTTAATTAGCCCGGTATAGTGGCAAACACACATATAGTCCCAGCTACTCAGAAGGCTGATTGGCATGATTGCTTGAACCTAGGAGTTGGAGTTGCAGAGAGCTATGATCATGCCACTGCACTCTAGTCTCAGTAACAGAGTGAGACTGTCTCAAAACAAATGAACAAAAAAAAGTCAGGCGTGAGAACAGGCAAAGTTGTTGAGAAGGAAAGTAAATTAGTGGTGGCTAGGGTCTCAAGGCTGGGGGAATGGAGAGTGGTTTCTAATGGGGATGGATTTTATTTTGGGAGTGATAAAAGTGTCTAAAAATTAGATGGTATTGATAACTACACAAGTTTGTACTCTTTAAACAGTAAATTTTTTTTTTTTTTTTTTTGAATTTATTTATTTTTTTATTGTGGAAAAGGGGCAGGGAAAGAAGTCGGGGGAAGAGGTGAGTGACAGGGTCGGGCCAGTGGCATGGTACCACATTGGCTGTATCTAGGTAGAGGCAGTTTC
>CAUYPK010101668.1:0-11556 GCA_963574355.1 Loris lydekkerianus | reverse complement strand
GGCTCTTTGCCTCTTATCATTATTTTGTATACTGTGGCTCTTTGCCAAGTTTGGATTTTGTTATGCTGCTTCTGAGGAGGGACCTCTGAGGAGCGATCTCCGAGCGCGTAGTCGAACTTGTTCGCCACCCCTGCTCTAGTGCCTGACCAGGGCACCTAGTGCAGACTCCGCACTGTGATGAGCAGGCTGTACATGATCTGGCTGCCTCTCCAGCTCCTTTTCCCACCAGTCTGTCTCCAGTTCTCTCTGCTTCATCCACGTTGTCCTTCTTGCGGTTGCTTGCCCAATTCAAGCTTGTGTCTGCCTCTGGGCCCTTGCACTTGAAGTTCCCTGCTGGACTTTTACTCCAGATAGCGATGTGCTTTGCTCCTTTACTTCATTTAGGTCTCTGCTGAAATGTAAGTTCCTCATAAAGGTCTTCTGTGACTATATTATATAAAATGCTACCTCGGCTTCTGCACATCACTGACAATTCTCTTTCCCTTCATATTCCTTCATAGTACTCGGCATTTCTATCCTCTTGTTTATTTGTCTCCCTCTAGAATGACTATAATCTCCAGGGGAGCATCTGACATTTTGATCCCCTGATTTATCCAAGAGCAGAGCCACCAAACAATAAGCACTTGGTAGATTTTTTTGAATGTCCCTGTGAATGAATGCCACACCCACTGTGGGCAGAGTTCTTGCGGGCATTACAGGATAGAGGGACTCTGGACTTGTGACTGCATCAGATTTGTCACACCCAGAGAGAGGTATGTGACTCCAGGGAGTGGCCCACCCTGACTTCTGGCAATTGTGGAGATGGTCTACTCCCTCCTTAGTTCCTTCTTGTGATTTTTATCTAGGATGGCTGGAATTAATAGTGGTGTGGCGTGATGGGGGTGGGGCAGAGAATGAGCCAGATAATTGCCTGCGGTTGGGATTTTATGTGTGGTTTGATTGGGCGATCAAAGCTCTCTCCATCTACGGGTCATCTGCACGCTCTGGGTTTTCCTGATGTGTCTCAGTGGCCTCATCTCTTTTCTCTCACCTTTTTGGAAAATGTCATTCTCTCAACTGACTTTTTGAGAAGATTTAGCTGTGTGCATGGGGAGTAATGCAGCTCCCACTTGCCAATTGCCCTCTTTGTGAAAATGTAGTGATATAAATACTTTTGAGCATCTGCTATATTCTCAGCTCTGTTCTCAGTAGTGTGTTTGCAGGTGGAATATCAGTCCTAGGATTTTAGCAGGGGCAAGAGTGAACCACTTAAAAGAGTGTGAGTGTTCTTGGGGTACTGATGCCCTTTGAAGGCATGGGCCCTGTATGACTTCTGTCATTGCCTATACTCCAAGATGGCTATGCCAAGCCTCCTTTACTTTGACTTTCTTCTTCGACAAATGGAATGCCAGACATTAATTAAATGTCAATGACTATTCCTGCAAGTTCAATTTCCTGGCTCTATCTAATTAAAATTAAATTGTAATAGAGGTTAGGGAGACTAAATCAAAGGAACAAAAAGAGTTCAAGCTTCCAAACTATGTCCCTGCATTTGCTAAATCAATTTCAGTTAGCTGCCTGAAGCTGTTCGGAGGCCTTGTGAAGAAGCAAGATGCTTGCTTTTTTGGAGAGAGTCTTTGCTTTTTCTAGTTATGCACGTTGACTTTAGCAGCTCATGGCCCTGAGAGTCTCTGACTATTGGGTTCCTGCTGCAAGGTAAGCAAGTGAAAAAGCAGATTTCCAGGATTGGATCCACAGGTGGAGAAGGAAATTCTGCCTGTTCCCAAAGGGGCCTCACCCTGGGCCCACCGTCTCTTGCTGATCAATATCTGTCTTCTGTATTTCAACGTGGCTGGGTTGGAGAGTTGCCATGATTTGTGTTTTACCTTCCCCCTATTGGCAGAAAAAGGAAGAATAGATCTGAGAGATGAGGACCTTGCTAATTCAGTCAATAATAATCTGCCAAATTTACCGTGGGCTGATATCCTAACTAAATTAAGTGTTCATTAGCAAATTAAAATATACTATTAATTTCTTCTTTGTGTTTATTTTGGGTTGAATTCTTATATTTTCAGGTATTATCATCAACTTATTTTTTTCTTTTATTTTTATTAAGTCATATACACATAGATCATGAATTGATTTATGCATATGTGGGGTACAGTGTGTTGATTTTTTTCATACAATTTGGAGTGCTTACATCAAACTAATTAATACAGCTTTTGCTTCATTTACTTGATTATCATGTTAATACATCTATGTTCTGTACTTCTAGATTTGACTTGTACCCTTACAATATGCTCCATAGGCCTGGTCCTACCATTTACCCTCCCTCTATCAGGCCTCCCACTCCTCTCCTTTCCCACTTCATTTCTCTCCTTTATCCTGGGCTATAGTTATGATCTATCTTACATATGAAAGTGTGAGTAAATATAAATTGGCTTCATAAAAGTGGATATGAATACATTGGATACTTTTTCTACCATTCTTGAGATTCTTTATTTAGGAGAATATGCTCCAGCTCCATCCATGTAAATATAAAAGAGCTAAAGTCTCCATCTTTTTTAAGGCTGCATAGTATTCCATTGTATACATATACCATAATTTATTAATCCATTCATGGGTCGATGGGCACTTGGGCTTCTCACTGGATAAAAGACTTAAACTTAAGACATGAAACTATAAAGATTCTTGAGAGAGTGCAGGTGAAACACTTGAAGAAATTGGCCTGGGAGAAAACTTTATGAGAAGGACCTCCCAGGCAATTGAAGCAACACCAAAAATACATTACTGGGATCTTATCAAACTAAAAAACCTCTGCACTGCCAAGAACACAGTAAGTAAAGCAGCCCTCAGAATGAGAGAGGATATTTGCAGGTTATGTTTTTGACAAAGGTGTGATAATCAGAATCCATAGAGAACTCAAACTTATTAATGAGTAAAGAACAAGTGATTCCATTTCATTGTGGGCAAGAGACTTGAACAGAAGCTTCTCTGAAGAAGACAGGTACATGGTCTACAGACACAAGAAAAAATGCTCATCATCGTTATTCATCAGAGAAATGCAAATCAAAACCACTTTGACATACCATCTAACACCAGTAAGAGTAGCCCATATAACTAAATCCCAAAACTACAGATGTTGATGTGGATGTGGAGAAAAGGGAACATGTCTGCACTGCTGGTGGGAATGCAAGCTAATACATTCCTTTGGGAAAGAAGTTTGGAGAACACTCAGGGACTTAAAATAGACCTGCCATTTGATCCTGAAATTCCTCTACTAGGAGTATATCCAAAAGACCAAAAATCACTTTGCAACAAAGATATTTGCACCAGATTATTCATTGCAGGTCAATTCGTGGAATTGCCAAGTCATGGAAGAAGACCAAGGGCCCATCGACCCTAGAGTGGATTATTTATTTTTTAGATTGCAGTTGTCCAAATGAACTTACCACATGTTCCAATTATACTTTAGATAGGTCTTTTGGTACTCATTTTCTCATATATTTATATTTGTGAATGATAGTATATTATATTAATATTAAAACTTCTTAAATGGTTTTTAAGTTAAAAAGTGCTCATGGTTTCCTAAGGAGACATAACACCCTTGGTATTAAAATCCATCTGTGTGGGATTAATTTCTGCTGATGGATGGTTTTTAATAGTTGGAAATGCTAGAAGTTTTTAAATAACATTTAGAGTGGCTTTATTTATTTATTTATTTTGCATCTGCAACTTATAAATTTTGATAGATCTGAGGAAGCCATACCTAACAACCCTAGTACCCCACTGGGTGGCAGGGCTCAGAACAAGTCTGTTTGAGTAGTGTCTATCGTTTCACTGCAGTGTAGCCAGAAATCTTCCTATGGAGTATTTATGACAGATTATGGTTAATGTCTCAAACCAGCATTTGTAGTGGCCCAGGAAAAAGAAATGATCATATAGCATGGATATAATTGAAAAAAAATATTAAGGATTCAATAAAACTAGACATGACTAGATAATATTGCGATAAGCTGTGTAATTTTGGTAGTGGGCCAATCCTAGACATGAGTTAAAATAAAAATATACATCTTTCTGGTTGTGCCGAAGACTTCCATCATGGACAATACTTCAAAGCAGTCACTGATACTCTAGAAACAAAAGTAACAAATACAAATCTTAGAGATTAGCCCTTTCTGTGCAAAGTCTGCTTCTAATCTGATGTTTTTTTTCTTCATACTGTTCCCGGAAGGATTTGAGGCTGCTTTGGGCATGTTATATTTGTGTTTTGATCAGTGAAGCTCAATTATGTAGCTGTTGCTCACCTTTAGCAGCCACTGGTGTGAAAGTCTGTTTACCAAAAGAGTCAACTGGAAGAGAAAAAAGATGGGAAGGGTGACTTTTATCTGATTTAATATAATCTTACCATATTAACTCTTAGTTAGAGAAGAAGTTTTAAGCTGTGGATCTCATCTGGGGAAATAGGCCCAAAAGCACTGCTGAGAGAGAAATGAGCTTTCCCCTTAATTGGCTATCATAGCTTGGTTTACATATTAATTCCAGGACCCTGACATAATCCCCTGTTTTAGCCTTACATCCACGAAAATCCACATACCATTATATTATGAACTTTAGGAACAAGAGAAATTATTTCATACTACTACGACTGGTGTCCACTGGATTTCTAGAACCATAAAATTGTATGTATAAAGTCCGTTTTTAAATCTTTAAATACCTTCTGATTTAAATTTCTTAGAGAATCAAATGCCACCATTTTTCAATGCTATAGTATTAAACTAAGTAATAATAGGTGTTTTTAACAGTTTAAAAATCAACTTCCAGATTATTTAGAAAATACTGTGTATCTTGTCTTATTTTGTGTAATGTGCTTTGTTATAAATGTAGCTTACCCAATTAATAAGTTCCCCAATGTTATTAGCTTACCCAATGTTATTAACTTTGCATGTTTATAATGCAAGAAAATTAAAACCCAACAGTCTAAATATATAAAGCTTTATTATTTTTTAATAATTCATAATTTGATTCAACCTTCCAAAATGTTCTTCCTTTGTTATATTTATTTTTTCTTTCTTGGAACTAAAGGTGAAAGTTATTAGCATCACATCACCTCACAAATTGATCTGTTTAATCAGCAAAGCGATGGGTGATTTACAACAATGCCATGAAGAAGTGATCAAAAATACTCATCATGGCTGTGCAGAAGCTTTTTAGTTTGATCAAGTCCCAGTGGTATAGTTTTGACGCTGCTTCAATTGCCCAGGGGGTCCTCCTGATAAAATATTCGCCCAGGCCAATTTCTTCAAGAGTTTTCCCTGCACTCTTCTAGTATTTTTATACTTTCATGTCTGAAGTTTAAATCTTTAATCTAGTGAGAGTCTATCTTAGTTAATGATGAAAGGTGTGGGTCCAGTTTCAGTCTTCTACAGGTCTCCAGCCATTTTACCCAGCATTTGTTAAATTTTACCTATTTACATTTGTTAAATAGGGAATCTTTTCCCCAATGAATGTTTTTAATTGGCTTGCTAAAAGTCAAATAACGGTAAGTAGCTGGATTCATCTCAAGTGGTCTATATAGATTTAGTGAAACTCTAATCAATATCCCAGCAGGATTTGTTGTAGAAACTGACAAGCTAATTCTATAAATTTATATGGAAACGTAAAAGGCTAAGAATTGCTAAAACAAAGATGAAACAGTTGGAGGACATGAGTTACTGGATATGGAGACATGCAAAGCCCGGTAAATAGACAGTGGGGTGCTGCGCCAAAAGCATAGGGGTGCATAGTGCACAGAACAGAGTCCGGAGAGAGACCCACATTTTTCCTGGCTCCTGACAAACATGGCATGTAAAACAACTGAGGAAGAATTTTTTAAAAAACACAAACAGTGTTGGGTAAATCTGAAATATGAAAATAATGACCTCTGTCATACACAGAAAGCATTTTTAGGTGGACAATATGAACAGTGAAACAATAAAGCTCACCAAGGACAGCACTGAGGAATGTGCCTGTTACTTTTGGGTAGAGAAGAATACAAAAAGCATAAACCATAAAGGAGAAGATTTATAAATTGGACTATATTAAAATGTATAACTTCTGTTCATCAAAATATATCATTAGAAGAAAGAGAAGATATGTGCACCATGTAATGAAAAGGCTCAAATGTAGAATATATAAAGAACTCCTGCAGATCAATATGAAAAGCACAGACAACGCAGGAGAGAAATTGGCATAAGATCTGAATAGACACTTTACAAATGAGATGCTGCAAATAGCTAATAAACATATGAAAAGGTGTTAAAACTTACCAACCATCAGGGAAATTCAAATTAGGGCCATAATGAGGTACCCCCTCGAAACCACCAGAATAGTTAAAATGAAAAAGACAAAAAGACGGACAAAAGTCAAAGTCAGTAAGATGTGGAGCAACAGAAATTCTCAGATCTGCTGGAGTGTGTGATTCAGCCACACTGGATGCCTGTCACAATTATTCTGTGGCCCAGCAGTTCTATTCCATAGTGTATTTTGTCCCCCTCCCCAAATGCATACACAAAGAAAGCTTTCTTTGAGAGGTATTTATAATAGCTTAAAGTCCAGAAACAACCTGAACACCCTTCAATGGTAGAATGAGCAAATGGGGGCATAATCATGCGATGCATTGCCCTATATAGTAATGAAGATGCAAGAACATGAACAGATCATGTCAGATAAGCAGGATGAACCAGAAACCAAAGAGCAAATACTGCATTATTTCATTTATATAAAGGTTAAAAAGAGGCAAAAGTAATCCATGTCTTAGAAGTGAGGACGGGGATACTTTGGGGAGGGAGAAACACTGCCTGGGCGTTGTGTGAGAGCTCATCTCAGTGGGGTGATGTGGGTGGTTCACTCTGAGAAAATGCATTGAGTTGTACCCGATGGCAGGTGTATTTTTTGATGTGCCTGTTATAAGTCAACAAAAGTTGTTTTTTTGTTTTTTAAATATGAAAGAGATAAACTTTGGGGTTAGTAGAGGGCTCCAGTTCCTGGGGATGTTTGTGAGCATGTGTATGAGCAATGGTTCATTTAGCTCAGAAACATCTCCCGCTCTCAATGGAGGACAGGCTTGGCGTGGGCTGGGCTGCAGTCTGACAGCTTGATCGTATTTACATTTTTCATAGTACCTATTAAACAGATCCTCTTGCAGAAAAATGGCACCAGAACCATCAGGTGGCTTTCTCTACCAAATTCTTCCAAAATGTGCACACAACTCACACTGGTGCTTCTGTCTCCATGGGTCATGAAGTATCCCTGACAGTCAGTGTGCCTTCTCTGATGGCTTCTCCCCTGGCCCCATAGGCTCTAGGTTGGCTCTGTCTGCTAGCTGTCTTGCATTACAGAAGAAGAAAGAATAGGAGATAAATATCACATACTTATAGGGCCTCTCAGAAGTTAAGAGATTTCCATACAACCACCATTTCTAAGGCTCCTGGAAATATGCCTAATCCTACAGTATTTCTGAGAATGGACACACACACACACACACACACACACACACAAAGTCAACCCTTGAACAATTTAGGGATTAAGAGAGTCAACCCCCTAAGCGCTCAAAAATTCCCATCAAATTTTGACTAGCCCAAACTGCTAATAACCTACTGTTGATCAAAACTCTGACTGATGGCCTGCACAGTGGCTCACATCTATAATCCTAGCAGGATGGAAGACCGAGGCAGGAGGATCCTTTGAGTTCAGGCATTCTAGACCACCGTGAGCAAAAGCGAGACCCTGTCTCTACTAAAAATAGAAAAAACCTAGCTGGGCCTTGTGGCAGGTGCCTGTAGTCCCAGCTACTGAGGAGGCTGAAGCAAGAGATTACTTGAGCCCAGGAGTTTGAGGTTGCTATGATGCCACAGCACATTACCTGGGGTGCCAGAGTGAGACTCTGTCTCAAAAAAAAAGAAAAAAGAAAAAAAAAAAAAGCCTTACTGATAATGAACGTATTTTGTATGCTATATGTATTAGATACAAGTTAGCTAGAGAAAGAAAATCTTACTAAACAAAATCATAAGGAAGAGAAAATATGTTTACTATTCATTAAGTGAAAGTGGATCACCACAAAGGTTTTCATCCTGGTCTTCACATTGAGTAGGCTGAGGAGGAGGATGGGGGAGTTGGCCTTACAATCTCAGTGGTGGCAGTGGCAGAAGGAAATTCACGTGTAAGTGGATCTGCACACCTCAAACCCATGTTGGCCAAGGGATATATGTATGTATAATATACACACACACACACACACATATATACATACTGTGCATATATATTTTTTATTTATGTACATATATATACACATATATCTCCAAGATAGCGTCATAAAAATTATAGTATATTTTAAGGTTTCAAATTTAACATGCTCATAGTTTTAACATCTTCTCCTCCCTCCTCACCACACATACACATGCAAAGCTGTGATCTCATTTAAAAATACAATTAAACCTTAACTTTGATGGCTTTGTGAAGGTAAGGCCAAGGCCCATAGCACTTCTTCCCACCACTCACTACCACCCCTTGCCAAGGAGAGCACTACAGAAACTATTTTATTTCCTGCTTACAGCAGCTATGCAAGCTGAGCACTCTGGTTCCCATTTTCATGGTGAATAGCCAAGAAGTCTTAGTGACTACTTCAGGGATTGGCAGCAGATCTGGCACAGACCCAGTCCTCGGGGTCTGTCCCCACTCTGTTCTTTGCCTTGGAGGCTGCTGCTGTTTACACGGATGGATGGAGCTGCTCGGCCAGCCGCAGCCCAGCCCCAGCTCCCTGGGCAACAGTAGGATTTACAAACAGCAGGATAGACTTCTCTGGGCTGACCCACAGAAGCAGAATGCTGTCCTGCAGGGTGTAACAAGGGGAGGGGACACCTGGTTGCTTTGAGCTAAAAGACACCTCCTCTCATTTCTCTCTAGCCCCTCCAGGGTCCAAACAAAGGCAGCTACTTTGGGTTTTGTTCACCTCTTTGCTTTTGCTTTAATCAGCATACTGCAGGGATGGAGAAGTCCCACCTACAACCCATGGGGGAGCTCAGAAATCTTTGTGCAGGCTGCAGGGGGAGGGGATGTTGCTTCACCTCTCAGAGCTCAGCTCATGTGCTTCTTCCTGACACGGCTGAAATAAGCCCACATTCCTGACAGTTGAGATAGTAAGTTCCAAATGATGAAAACAGTTTGCTCAGATATGTGCTAGAATATTTTGAAAACAGCGTGTACTTGAATGAATGTAGTCAGGGTGAGGTTAGAGAAGGATTGCTGAAATCACTGTCTGAGGCTCCTCGCGTAATTTTTGGTGTATGGGCACTTTTCTTTTCTACAAGGAAAGGTGTCTAAACGAGTAAGAAAATTCCCCTTCATTCCATTTCCCTTCCTTCCCACCTTCAGGGTCCAGCCCATGTGTGACCCCCACTTTGACCTGGATCTCACTCCAGCCCCAAACCGCACTTTTCCTTCTGAACGTCTGACAGATTATGATACTTAATCTGTTTTATATCACATCTGCTTATATTCCAGAAAAGATTGTGAGCTATTAGAGAAGTGGTTCTCAACCTTCCTAATGCCACGGCCTTTTGATACAGTTCCTGTGGTTGAGAACTGCTGTATTAGAGTGTAACAAAGATCAAATTGATACTTAGCAATTTGGTGAATAAAGTAACACTTATGTGTGTAATTGCATGGACAAGACTATTCGGTGAATAAATTAACACTTATGTGTATAATTGTATATGTAAGAAAAAAATATTGAAATCCTGATTAGGATGACTTTGACTGCAAGGAACAGAAACCCCTGACCCCAGAGTCCTGGTCAGTTACTGATGTATGATGATGTAAAATGAGATGTCCTGAATGGGGCTGCTGTAAATTTGGCTAATGTGGTATCTCAACATCTTTGGGGACTAGAGATCTTTCTGCTCTACTATCTTCTGCAGGTTGGGTTGGTGCTCAGGACAATTGTCCTCAAGATGGTAAGATGGCTGCAGAATTCCAGATATTGCTTCTAAAGCAACAGTATCCAGAAGAAAAGGAACTTCTTCTTCTTATGTACTTTTTAGTTGTGCATTTTTTTTTTTTTTCTTGGAAACCCCCTAGCAAACTTTCTCTTTCATCCCCTTGGCCATAACTTGCCAATCATGAAACAATCACAAAGGACAATGGATTGCTGACAGGGGTCCTCAAACTGCAGCCCGGGGGCCACATGAGGGGGTGTGATTGTATTTGTTCCCATTTTGTTTTTTTACTTCAAAATAAGATGTGTGCAGTGTGCATAGGAATTTGTTCATAGTTTTTTTTTTTGTTTTTTAACTATAGTCCGGCCCTCCAACAGTGTGAGGGACAGTGAACTGGCCCCCTGTTTGAAAACTGTAGGTGTGAATACCAATGCTGCAGAAGGACAGCCCTGCAGCCTTCAGGAGTAAGCTTATTCCTGTAATTTTAAGAAATAAGGGCAAGAAACAGATTACATAGCATGGGATGGTGTGTAGCAAAGTTCTTTATTTCAGGAATCTGATTTTATACACTTCTACTCATGTACACACTTAATCTATCATCCGTTAGTTTCACCATTACCTCATTTTATGTAACTAAAATTAACTTGTAAGGAAAAATCTTGTTACCACATCAACACAATCATTTCTGCAGTAAACATCCTCTTCTACACACTGACTAATCTCTCGGGCAGGTATCTAAATAAAGATCACAAAGAAGAAAGCAGACACAGGGGAACAGAGTTAATGGAAGAGTACCTATGGTGACTCACTTCTCTATGTCATCCATCTGTGTACTCTGTGGTGACCCATTTCTCTATGCCACCCAGTTCTGTACCCTGTGGTGACTCTCTTCTCTATGCTATCCAGCCATGTTCTCTATGGTGACCAACTTCTCTAAGCCCATCCCCCTGCGCACTCTGTGCTGAGCCAATTCTCTATGCCATCCAGCCTTATACTCTGGTGACACACCTCTCTATGCCCATCCAGCTGTGTACTCTGTGGTGACCCACTTCTCTATGCCACCCAGCTGTGTACTGTGTGGTGACCCACATCTCTATGCCATCCCACTGTGTACTGTGTGGTGACCCACTTCTCTATGCCATCCAGCTATGTACTGTGTGGTGACCCACTTCTCTATGCCACCCAGCTATGTACTGTGTGGTGACCCACTTCTCTATGCCATCCAGCTATGTACTGTGTGGTGACCCACTTCTCTATGACACCCAGCTGTGTACTGTGTGGTGACCCACTTCTCTATGCCACCCAGCTGTGTACTGTGTGGTGACCCACTTCTCTATGCCATCCAGCTGTGTACTCTGTGGTGACCCACTTCTCTATGCCATCCAGCTGTGTACTGTGTGGTGACCCACCTCTCTATGCCACCCAGCTGTGTACTCTGTGGTGACTCACTTCTCTGCCCATCCAGCTGTGTACTCTGTGGTGACCCACTTCTCTATGCCATCCAACTGTGTACTCTGTGGTGACCCACTTCTCTATGCCATCCAGCTGTGTACTGTGTGGTGACCCACCTCTCTATGCCACCCAGCTGTGTACTCTGTGGTGA